>LR778284.1:3478562-3607835 GCA_902810595.1 Coregonus sp. 'balchen'
CTCGTGGTAATGGCTGGAGCGGAATGAGGACGGGCTCGTGGTAATGGCTGGAGCGGAATGAGGACGGGCTCGTGGTAATGGCTGGAGCGGAATGAGGACGGGCTCGTGGTAATGGCTGGAGCGGAATGAGGACGGGCTCGTTGGTAATGGCTGGAGCGGAATGAGGACGGGCTCGTGGTAATGGCTGGAGCGGAATGAGGACGGGCTCGTGGTAATGGCTGGAGCGGAATGAGGACGGGCTCGTGGTAATGGCTGGAGCGGAATGAGGACGGGCTCGTGGTAATGGCTGGAGCGGAATGAGGACGGGCTCGTGGTAATGGCTGGAGCGGAATGAGGACGGGCTCGTGGTAATGGGCTGGAGCGGGAATGAGGACGGGCTCGTGGTAATGGCTGGAGCGGAATGAGGACGGGCTCGTGGTAATGGCTGGAGCGGAATGAGGACGGGCTCGTGGTAATGGCTGGAGCGGAATGAGGACGGGCTCGTGGTAATGGCTGGAGCGGAATGAGGACGGGCTCGTGGTAATGGCTGGAGCGGAATGAGGAACGGGCTCGTGGTAATGGCTGGAGCGGAATGAGGACGGGCTCGTGGTAATGGCTGGAGCGGAATGAGGACGGGCTCGTGGTAATGCTGGAGCGGAATGAGGACGGGCTCGTGGTAATGGCTGGAGCGGAATGAGGACGGGCTCGTGGTAATGGCTGGAGCGGAATGAGGACTGGGCTCGTGGTAATGGCTGGAGCGGAATGAGGACGGGCTCGTGGTAATGGCTGGAGCGGAATGAGGACGGCTCGTGGTAATGGCTGGAGCGGAATGAGGACGGGCTCGTGTAATGGCTGGAGCGGAATGAGGACGGGCTCGTGTAATGGCTGGAGCGGAATGAGGACGGGCTCGTGGTAATGGCTGGAGCGGAATGAGGACGGGCTCGTGTATGGCTGGAGCGGAATGAGGACGGGCTCGTGGTAATGGCTGGAGCGGAATGAGGACGGGCTCGTGGTAATGGCTGGAGCGGAATGAGGACGGGGCTCGTGGTAATGGCTGGAGCGGAATGAGGACGGGCTCGTGGTAATGGGCTGGAGCGGAATGAGGACGGGCTCGTGGTAATGGCTGGAGCGGAATGAGGACGGCTCGTGGTAATGGCTGGAGCGGAATGAGGACGGCTCGTTGGTAATGGCTGGAGCGGAATGAGGACGGGCTCGTGGTAATGGCTGGAGCGGAATGAGGACGTGCTCGTGGTAATGGCTGGAGCGGAATGAGGACATGCTCGTGGTAATGGCTGGAGCGGAATGAGGACGGGCTCGTGGTAATGGCTGGAGCGGAATGAGGACGGGCTCGTGGTAATGGCTGGAGCGGAATGAGGACGTGCTCGTGGTAATGGCTGGAGCGGAATGAGGACATGCTCGTGGTAATGGCTGGAGCGGAATGAGGACGGGCTCGTGGTAATAGCTGGAGCGGAATGAGGACGGGCTCGTGGTAATGGCTGGAGCGGAATGAGGACGGGCTCGTGGTAATGGCTGGAGCGGAATGAGGACGGGCTCGTGGTAATGGCTGGAGCGGAATGAGGACGGGCTAGTGGTAATGACGGAGCGGAATGAGGACGGGCTCGTGGTAATGGCTGGAGCGGAATGAGGACGGGCTCGTTGTAATGGCTGGAGCGGAATGAGGACGGGCTCGTGGTAATGGCTGGAGCGGAATACGTGGAATGGCATCAAATACACCAAACACATGTGTTGATGCCATTCCACTGGTTCAGTTCCAGCTATTTTTATGATGAGCCGTTTTCCCCTCAGCAGCCTCCACTGAGTGACAGCCTCTAACCCCCCCCACCTCCACTGAGTGACAGCCTCTAACCCCCCCACCTCCACTGAGTGACAGCCTCTAACCCCCCCCACCTCCACTGAGTGACAGCCTCTAACCGCCCCCCCCCACCTCCACTGAGTGACAGCCTCTAACCGCCCCCCCCACCTCCACTGAGTGACAGCCTCTAACCCCCCCCCACCTCCACTGACTGACAGCCTCTAACCGCCCCCCCCACCTCCACTGAGTGACAGCCTCTAACCCCCCCCACCTCCACTGAGTGACAGCCTCTAACCCCCCCCCACCTCCACTGAGTGACAGCCTCTAACCGCCCCCCCCACCTCCACTGAGTGACAGCCTCTAACCCCCCCCACCTCCACTGAGTGACAGCCTCTAACCGCCCCCCACCTCCACTGAGTGACAGCCTCTAACCCCCCCCCCACCTCCACTGAGTGACAGCCTCTAACCCCCCCCCACCTCCACTGAGTGACAGCCTCTAACCCCCCCCCCACCTCCACTGAGTGACAGCCTCTAACCCCCCCCACCTCCACTGAGTGACAGCCTCTAACCCCCCCCACCTCCACTGAGTGCACCACCAGTGCAGAGCTTGCTCAGGAATGGCAGCAGGCAGGTGTGAGTGCATCTGCACGCACAGTGAGGCGAAGACTTCTCTCCAGGAAAAACATCAGGGACAGACTGATATTCTGTAAAAGGTACAGGGATTGGACTGCTGTGGACTGGGGTAAAGTCATTTTCTCTGATGAATCCCCTTTCTGATTGTTTGGGGCATCCGGAAAACACCTTGTCCGGAGAAGACAAGGTGAGCGCTACCATCAGTCCTGTGTCATGCCAAAGGTAAAGCATCCTGAGACCATTCATGTGTGGGGTTGCTTCTCAGCCAAGGGAGTGGGCTCACTCACAATTTTAACTAAGAACACAGCCATGAATAAAGCATGGTACCAACACATCCTCCGAGAGCAACTTCTCCCAACCATCCAAGAACAGTTTGGTGACGACACTGGGGTGACTATGATGTGGTGCTCTGTGTTGAGCTGCCAACAGGACAATCCACTGTAGTAACAACACTGGGGTGACTGTGTTGTGGTGCTCTGTGTTGAGCTGCCAACAGGACAATCCACTGTAGTAACAACACTGGGGTGACTGTGTTGTGGTGCTCTGTGTTGAGCTGCCAACAGGACAATCCACTGCAGTAACAACACTGGGGTGACTGTGATGTGGTGCTCTGTGTTGAGCTGCCAACAGGACAATCCACTGCAGTAACAACACTGGGGTGACTGTGTTGTGGTGCTCTGTGTTGAGCTGCCAACAGGACAATCCACTGCAGTAACAACACTGGGGTGACTGTGATGTGGTGCTCTGTGTTGAGCTGCCAACAGGACAATCCACTGCAGTAACAAACACTGGGGTGACTGTGTTGTGGTGCTCTGTGTTGAGCTGCCAACAGGACAATCCACTGTAGTAACAACACTGGGGTGACTGTGTTGTGGTGCTCTGTGTTGAGCTGCCAACAGGACAATCCACTGCAGTAACAACACTGGGGTGACTGTGATGTGGTGCTCTGCGTTGAGCTGCCAACAGGACAATCCACTGTAGTAACAACACTGGGGTGACTGTGTTGTGGTGCTCTGTGTTGAGCTGCCAACAGGACAATCCACTGCAGTAACAACACTGGGGTGACTGTGATGTGGTGCTCTGCGTTGAGCTGCCAACAGGACAATCCACTGTAGTAACAACACTGGGGTGACTGTGTTGTGGTGCTCTGTGTTGAGCTGCCAACAGGACAATCCACTGCAGTAACAACACTGGGGTGACTGTGATGTGGTGCTCTGTGTTGAGCTGCCAACAGGACAATCCACTGTAGTAACAACACTGGGGTGACTGTGTTGTGGTGCTCTGTGTTGAGCTGCCAACAGGACAATCCACTGCAGTAACAACACTGGGGTGACTGTGATGTGGTGCTCTGTGTTGAGCTGCCAACAGGACAATCCACTGTAGTAACAACACTGGGGTGACTGTGTTGTGGTGCTCTGTGTTGAGCTGCCAACAGGACAATCCACTGCAATAACAACACTGGGGTGACTGTGTTGTGGTGCTCTGTGTTGAGCTGCCAACAGGACAATCCACTGCAGTAACAACACTGGGGTGACTGTGATGTGGTGCTCTGTGTTGAGCTGCCAACAGGACAATCCACTGCAGTAACAACACTGCTGCATATGTAGGACGTTAGCAACAATGATAAAGCAACCTGATCAGTTTGTTTTTAATCTGTGAGAAGTAGACTATAGTAACAACACGGCTGTATAATGGACGAGGCAGTAGGCTGATACAGCACCGACGAGGCAGTAGGCTGATACAGCACCGACGAGGCAGTAGGCTCATCATAGTGCCCTCTAAGCTCATCACTAAGCTAAGGATCCTGGGACTAAACACCTCCCTCTGCAACTGGATCCTGGACTTCCTGACGGGCCGCCCCCAGGTGGTAAGGGTAGGTAACAACACGTCTGCCACGCTGATCCTCAACACGAGGGCCCCTCAGGGGTGCGTGCTCAGTCCCCTCCTGTACTCTCTGTTCACCCATGACTGCATGGCCAGGCACGACTCCAACACCATCATTAAGTTTGCCGACGACACAACAGTGGTAGGCCTGATCACCGACAACGATGAGACAGCCTATAGGGAGGAGGTCAGAGACCTGGCCGTTTGGTGCCAGGATAACAACCTCTCCCTCAACGTGACCAAGACAAAGGAGATGATTGTGGACTACAGGAAAAAAAAGAGGACTGAGCACGCCCCCATTCTCATCGACGGGGCTGTAGTGGAACAGGTTGAGAGCTTCAAGTTCCTTGGTGTCCACATCACCAACGAACTATCATGGTCCAAACACACCAATACAGTCGTGAAGAGGGCACGACAAAGCCTATTCCCCCTCAGGAGACTAAAAAGATTTGGCATGGGTCCTCAGATCCTCAAAAAATTCTACAGCTGCACCATCGAGAGCATCCTGACTGGTTGCATCACCGCCTGGTATGGCAACTGCTTGGCCTCTGACCGCAAGGCACTACAGAGGGTAGTGCGTACGGCCCAGTACATCACTGGGGCAAAGCTCCCTGCCATCCAGGACCTCTATACCAGGCGGTGTCAGAGGAAGGCCCTCAAAATTGTCAAAGACTCCAGTCACCCTAGTCATAGACTGTTCTCTCTGCTACCGCACGGCAAGCGGTACCGGAGTGCCAAGTCTAGGTCCAAAAGACTTCTCAACAGCTTCTACCCCCCAAGCCATAAGACTCCTGAACAGCTAATCATGGCTACCCGGGACTATTTGCACTGCCCCCCCCCACCCCATCCTTTTTACGCTGCTGCTACTCTGTTAAGTATTTATGCATAGTCACTTTAACTCTACCCACATGTACATATTACCTCAACTACCTCAACTAGCCGGTGCCCCCGCACATTGACTATGCAAACGGTACCCCCCATGTATATATAGCCTCCCTACTGTCACTTTATTTTATTGTATATATAGCCTCCCTACTGTCACTTTATTTTACTTCTGCTCTTTTTTTCTCAACACTTTTTTGTTGTTGTTTTTATTCTTACTTTTTTGTTTAAAATAAATGCACTGTTGGTTAAGGGCTGTAAGTAAGCAATTTCACTGTATGTCTGCACCTGTTTGTATTCGGCGCATGTGACCAATAAAATTTGATTTGATTTGATACAGCACCGACAAGACAGTAGGCTGACACAGCACCGACGAGGCAGTAGGCTGATACAGCCCGACGAGGGCAGTAGTGGGCTGATACAACCCGACGATTTTTTTTTTTTTTTATTTTGGGGCCGTAGGCTGATACAGCACCGTCCAATGGCAGTAGGGCCTGATACAACACCGACGAGCAGTAGGCTGCTACAGCCACCGACAAGGCAGGGATAAAACACCGACGAGGCTTAGGCGGGTTACAGCACCCCCGGGGCCAGTGGTGTACAGCACCGCGCGGCAGAGGCTGAAAGCACCGACGGGCAGTGGGTATACACCCCAAGGGGGCGGGGTCAGCACCGACGGGCAGTAGGGAAAACAGCCCGAGCGGCAGAGGCTGATCAGCACCGCGAGCCGTAGGTGATACAGCACCGACGAGGAGAGGCTGATCACACCGACGAGGCAGTGGGGGCTGATACAGAACCCGGAGGCAGTAGCTGATACCCCCGACGCGGGGGAAGGCTATACAACCGACGGGGGGCGTAGGGAACAGCCCGACGGGCTGTTAAGAATAATAGATAGTTTTCTACTCTTTTAAAGGTAGCCATGGGAAAAAAACGCCAAGGAGTAACGGGTTCATGACCCTTCTCCCCTGAATTAAACACCGTTACCCCCTTCCTACAAAAACACAGTTTACCCCCCTCCCCCCGACATATAAACACAGTTTTACCCCTACCCTGACAATCAACACTTACTCCCCTTTACCCGAATATAAAAAATTTTATTTCCCCTCTACCTAAAATTCAAAAACCTTTCCCCCTCTCCCCTGAATATCAAACCCCGTTACTACCTCTACCCTGAAATACAACACCGTTACTCCCCTCTACCCTACATATCAACACCGTTACTACCTTACCCTGACATATCAACACTGTTACTACATTCTACCCTGACATATCAACACTGTTACTACCCTCTACCCTGACTATCACACCGTACTACCTCTACCTGACATATAACGCTGTACTACCACCTCTACCTGACATATCAACACCGTTATACCACCTACCTGACATATCAACACCGTTACTACCTCACCTGAATCAACACGTTACTACCCTACTACCCTGACATTCAAACCGTACACCCTCTACCTGAATATCAACCTGTTACTACATTCTACCTGCATCACATGATACCCTCTACCCTGGACATATAACATGTTATACCCTCTACCCTGACATATCACACTGTTACTACATTCTATTCTACCCTGACTATCAAACCACTGGTTACTACCCTCTACCCTGACATATCAACACCCCGTTACTCCCTCTACCCTGACATATCACGCCGTTAACTACCCTATACCCATGACATATCAACACCCGTTACTACCCGCTACCCTGAAATATCAAACACCGTTACTAACCCTCTACCTGACATATCAAACACCGTTACTACCCTCTACACTTACATATATCAACACCGTTACTACCCTACCATGACAATATCAACACCGTTACTTACCCCCTCTACCCTGACATATCAATCAACCCCGTTACTACCCTCTACCCTGGAAATTATCAACCCGTTAACTACCCATTACCCTGACATATCAAACACCGTTACTACCATCTACCCTGACATATCAACACTTGTTACTACCCTCTACCCTGAACATCATCAAACACCGTTACTACTACCCCTCTACCCATGACATATCAACACCGTTACTACCCTCTACCCTGACATATCAACACCGTTACTACCCTCTACCCTGACATATCAACACCGTTACTACCCTCTACCCTGACATATCAACACCGTTACTACCCTCTACCCTGACATATCAACACCGTTACTACCCTCTACCCTGACATATCAACACTGTTACTACCCTCTACCCTGACATATCAACACTGTTATACATTCTACCCTGAATATCAACACTGTTTACTACCCTTTACCTGACATATCAAACCTGTTACTAACCCTCTACCCTGACATATCAACACCGTTACTACCCTCTACCCTGCATATCAAACACCGTTACTTACCCTCTCCCTGACCTATCAACCACCGTTACTACCCTCTACCCGGACATATCAACACCGTTACTACCCTTCTACCCTGAGATATCAACACCGGTAATCACCTGACTATTCAACCACCGTTTACTACCCTTTACCCTGACATATCACACCACTGTTTACCTACCCTCTACCCTGACATATCAACACCGTTACTACCCTCTACCCTGACATATCAACACCGTTACTACCCTCTACCCTGACATATCAACACCGTTACTACCCTCTACCCTGACATATCAACGCCGTTACTACCCTCTACCCTGACATATCAACACCGTTACTACCCTCTACCCTGACATATCAACACCGTTACTACCCTCTACCCTGACATATCAAAGCTGCATGACTCTCAGCTGCACCTATGAACAAAGAGAACTACCGGTACAATGTAGTTGCTTCTCAGAGAGACAAATCTGTCTAAAGTAAAGCAGCCAATAGAGATAAAAGAGAAGGAAGGGAGATGGGAATAAATGGCACCCTATTCCCTATATAGTGCACTACTTTTGACCAGAGGCCATAGGAACACTCACAGGGCTATATAGGCAATAGGGTCCCATTTGGGACGCACCCATGCTGCCATGTGCTCTATACAGGCTGCTGCTGAGGCCTGATGGGAAATTGTAAGGCATTAGCCGTGAAGTGATTAGCATTAGCCGTGAAGTGATTAGCATTGTGAGAAATGGACGGACACATTTTAGGCCTTTTATCTATTCTGGGACAGTGTCCTAACATCTCCTAACATCCTGTCTCTCTGGTCTCTGTCAGTGATTACAGAGGGTAGGGAGAGCCAGGAGAGGAGGCAGCATGTGGCATTGTTTACCCTGTCTCTCCGAGGGCCAGGGGCCACCAACCATTAAGCCCATTAGAGTAGTCCTTTAGTGTTTCTACAGCTCTGAAGGGAGGTCAGCCATGTTCAGACTGAAGCCTTTCTCTCAGATCACTGCTTTAAGAGACGGCGTTGACTCTGTCCTGCTGTAGATCAGCTGCAGCCATCTATTATGATAGAGGCTAGGGCTGCAACTGACCATTATCTTCAGAATCCAATATTCTACCGAATACTTATTTGAATAATCCAATATTCTACGGAATACTTATTTGACTAATCCAATATTCTCTAATAAAACCCTTTTGTGTCTAATTCAGATGAGGCTCTGGAAGAGAAATGGAGGGGAGGTAACATCAACAAAGCAACCAGACAAACGTTAGGGATCAAAGGTTCAGAAATGTGCTGTGTGCCCCATCTTGTTTTCTCTGCCTGGAAGTGTTATGGAGCCACGTGTCCGAGGATACATATGGACCCGTTTGTTCTCAAGAGGTGGTTTTAGTGCCTGGCCTTAAAAAGGGGGCAATACGTATTTGCTACATCCATTTTTGAACTTATATAAAATAACATGTACCCATTGATTCTTTAAAAAAATATATAACTTCTAACTGCCTCCTGAGCTTAGTTCAACTGTCCTACCCCCATCAGAACCCCAAATAGAAGATCGTTTTACTCCAATGTTTGTAATGAAAGTGAATGTAAACAACCACTGTAATGATTAAAACCATGGTGATCCACAGCTCTGTCTAGGAGTTAGATACCCTCTACCCTAAAACCATGGTGATCCACAGCTCTGTCTAGGAGTTAGATACCCTCTACCCTAAAACCATGGTGATCCACAGCTCTGTCTAGGAGTTAGATACCCTCTACCCTAAAACCATGGTGATCCACAGCTCTGTCTAGGAGTTAGATACCCTCTACCCTAAAACCATGGTGATCCACAGCTCTGTCTAGGGGTTTGATACCCTCTACCCTAAAACCATGGTGATCCACAGCTCTGTCTAGGAGTTAGATACCCTCTACCCTAAAACCATGGTGATCCACAGCTCTGTCTAGGAGTTAGATACCCTCTACCCTAAAACCATGGTGATCCACAGCTCTGTCTAGGAGTTAGATACCCTCTACCCTAAAACCATGGTGATCCACAGCTCTGTCTAGGAGTTAGATACCCTCTACCCCTAAAACCATGGTGATCCACAGCTCTGTCTAGGAGTTAGATACCCTCTACCCTAAAACCATGGTGATCCACAGCTCTGTCTAGGAGTTAGATACCCTCTACCCTAAAACCATGGTGATCCACAGCTCTGTCTAGGAGTTAGATACCCTCTACCCTAAAACCATGGTGATCCACAGCTCTGTCTAGGAGTTAGATACCCTCTACCCTAAAACCATGGTGATCCACAGCTCTGTCTAGGAGTTAGATACCCTCTACCCTAAAACCATGGTGATCCACAGCTCTGTCTAGGAGTTAGATACCCTCTACCCTAAAACCATGGTGATCCACAGCTCTGTCTAGGAGTTAGATACCCTCTACCCTAAAACCATGGTGATCCACAGCTCTGTCTAGGAGTTAGATACCCTCTACCCTAAAACCATGGTGATCCACAGCTCTGTCTAGGGGTTAGATACCCTCTACCCTAAAACCATGGTGATCCACAGCTCTGTCTAGGAGTTAGATACCCTCTACCCTAAAACCATGGTGATCCACAGCTCTGTCTAGGAGTTAGATACCCTCTACCCTAAAACCATGGTGATCCACAGCTCTGTCTAGGAGTTAGATACCCTCTACCCTAAAACCATGGTGATCCACAGCTCTGTCTAGGAGTTAGATACCCTCTACCCTAAAACCATGGTGATCCACAGCTCTGTCTAGGAGTTAGATACCCTCTACCCTAAAACCATGGTGATCCACAGCTCTGTCTAGGAGTTAGATACCCTCTACCCTAAAACCATGGTGATCCACAGCTCTGTCTAGGAGTTTGAGTGGTTACATTTCTCCATCCCCATCCGTCAGCTTTCTACTGAAACAGTGGCGGAGAGAGAGAGGCTTGACTTCGTTTCAACTGTGGATTGCTGCTGTAATGTTTCTCTCTCCAGAGGAGGTTCCATTAGGCCAGGTCAGGGCCAGGCTGTAATGTTTCTCTCTCCAGAGGTTCTATTAGGCCAGGTCAGGGCCAGGCTGTAATGTTTCTCTCTCCAGAGGAGGTTCTATTAGGCCAGGTCAGGGCCAGGCTGTAATGTTTCTCTCTCCAGAGGAGGTTCTATTAGGCCAGGTCAGGGCCAGGCTGTAATGTTTCTCTCTCCAGAGGAGGTTCCATTAGGCCAGGTCAGGGCCAGGCTGTAATGTTTCTCTCTCCAGAGGAGGTTCCATTAGGCCAGGTCAGGGCCAGGATGTAATGTTTCTCTCTCCAGAGGAGGTTCCATTAGGCCAGGTCAGGGCCAGGCTGTAATGTTTCTCTCTCCAGAGGTTCTATTAGGCCAGGTCAGGGCCAGGCTGTAATGTTTCTCTCTCCAGAGGTTCTATTAGGCCAGGTCAGGGCCAGGCTGTAATGTTTCTCTCTCCAGAGGAGGTTCCATTAGGCCAGGTCAGGGCCAGGCTGTAATGTTTCTCTCTCCAGAGGTTCTATTAGGCCAGGTCAGGGCCAAGCTGTAATGTTTCTCTCTCCAGAGGAGGTTCCATTAGGCCAGGTCAGGGCCAAGCTGTAATGTTTCTCTCTCCAGAGGTTCTATTAGGCCAGGTCAGGGCCAAGCTGTAATGTTTCTCTCTCCAGAGGAGGTTCTATTAGGCCAGGTCAGGGCCAGGCTGTAATGTTTCTCTCTCCAGAGGAGGTTCTATTAGGCCAGGTCAGGGCCAAGCTGTAATGTTTCTCTCTCCAGAGGTTCTATTAGGCCAGGTCAGGGCCAAGCTGTAATGTTTCTCTCTCCAGAGGTTCTATTAGGCCAGGTCAGGGCCAAGCTGTAATGTTTCTCTCTCCAGAGGTTCTATTAGGCCAGGTCAGGGCCAGGCTGTAATGTTTCTCTCTCCAGAGGAGGTTCTATTAGGCCAGGTCAGGGCCAGGCTGTAATGTTTCTCTCTCCAGAGGAGGTTCTATTAGGCCAGGTCAGGGCCAGGCTGTAATGTTTCTCTCTCCAGAGGAGGTTCTATTAGGCCAGGTCAGGGCCAGGCTGTAATGTTTCTCTCTCCAGAGGAGGTTCTATTAGGCCAGGTCAGGGCCAGGCTGTAATGTTTCTCTCTCCAGAGGAGGTTCTATTAGGCCAGGTCAGGGCCAGGCTGTAATGTTTCTCTCTCCAGAGGAGGTTCTATTAGGCCAGGTCAGGGCCGTAATGTTTCTCTCTCCAGAGGAGGTTCTATTAGGCCAGGTCAGGGCCAGGCTGTAATGTTTCTCTCTCCAGAGGTTCTATTAGGCCAGGTCAGGGCCAGGCTGTAATGTTTCTCTCTCCAGAGGAGGTTCTATTAGGCCAGGTCAGGGCCAGGCTGTAATGTTTCTCTCTCCAGAGGAGGTTCTATTAGGCCAGGTCAGGGCCAGGCTGTAATGTTTCTCTCTCCAGAGGAGGTTCTATTAGGCCAGGTCAGGCCAGGCTGTATGTTTCTCTCTCCAGAGGAGGTTCTATTAGGCCAGGTCAGGGCCAGGCTGTAATGTTTCTCTCTCCAGAGGAGGTTCCATTAGGCCAGGTCAGGGCCAGGCTGTAATGTTTCTCTCTCCAGAGGAGGTTCTATTAGGCCAGGTCAGTGCCAGGCTGTAATGTTTCTCTCTCCAGAGGAGGTTCTATTAGGCCAGGTCAGTGCCAGGCAGAGACGGAACAGCTTCACCAGCTGACACACACACACACACAAAGGTGTTTATCTCAGCAGTATGAATTCCAGGCATTTAGTCTGAAACACAAAGCCGGTCAGCCCTCCCTTCCTCAGAGAGAGAAACGTAGTCCGCTTCCCAAATGTAACCCTATTCCCTATGGAGGGCCTATAGCGCTCTGGTCACTCTATATGTACTAGGGTGCCATTTGGGATGCAGACTAGGTTTGATAAACTGTGAAACGGTACAGCCTGCTGCCTCAGGTGAAAGGCCCAGTGGCCAGTGGAGCCAGTGTTAACTTCTTACATTCATATCATACAGTCATGGATCATATCATGAGGCCTGCAGTGCATGGAAGCACAGAATCATCTAGAATGTCATTGTATGCTCTAGCGTTAAGATTTCCCTTCACTGGAACTAAGGGGCCTAGCCCGAACCATGAAAAACAGCCCCAGACCATTATTCCTCCTCCACCAAACTTTACAGTTGGCACTATGCATTGGGGCAGGTCGCGTTCTCCTGGCGTCCACCAAACCTAGATTAGTCTGTCGGACTGCCAGATGGTGAGGCGTGATTCATTACTCCAGAGAACACGTTTCCACTGCTCCAGAGTCCAATGGCGGCGAGCTTTACACCACTCCAGCCGACGTGATCTTAGGCTTGTGTGCGGCTGCTCGGCTATGGAAACCCATTTCATGAAGCTCCCGACGAACAGTTATTGTGCTGACGTTGCTTCCAGAGGCAGTTTGGAACTCGATAGTGAGTGTTGCAACCGAGGACAGACCATTCTTACGTACTACGTGCTTCAGCACTCGGCCGTCCCGTTCTATGAGCTTGTGTGGCCTACAACTTTGCAGCTGAGCCGTTGTTGCTCCTAGACGTTTCCACTTCACAATAACAGCACTTACAGTTGACCAGGGCAGCTCTAGCAGGGCAGAAATTGGACGAACTGACTTGTTGGAAAGGTGGCATCCTATGACAGTGAAAGTCACTGAGCTCTTCAGTATGGGCCATTCTACTGCCAATGTTTGTCTATGGAGATCGCATGGCTGTGTGCTCGATTTTATACACCTGTCAGCAACGGGTGTGGCTGAAGTAGCCGACTCAACTAATTTGAAGGGGTGTCCACATACTGCTGTATATATAGGGTAAATCCACTACACAAACAAATAGCCTAAGCCTGTCCTAACTCCCAAGAGCATGGCCTCCTAGCTAGCCAAGGTCACAGAGTGCATCCACTTCATCTTAATGTCCTGTCCAAAGCAGTGATCAGTCTCCATGTTACAACAGGGCATGTGTCACAGTACAAACACGAGGGTTGGGTTTCCCGGACCCAGATTATGCCAAATCCTGGACTAAAAACATTGTAGAGAAATTGTTTTTAATCCAGGGCTTAATCTGGGTCCGGGAAACCAGCCAAGGAGAGGTAGGAGAAACACTGGAGAGAAGGCATCAAAACAAAGACCGGTCAATAATTAGCTCTGCGGCTATCTGAACTTGTCAGTCCCATCAATTAGATCAAAACAAAGACAGGTCAATAATTAGCTCTACGGCTATCTGAACTGTTCAGTCCCATCAGTTAGATCAAAACAAAGACAGGTCAATAATTAGCTCTACGGCTATCTGAACTGTTCAGTCCCATCAGTTAGGTAAGTGCAGACAGCATGTGGACAGACTGAGACCACCTTAAACAGCACAGATTATATCGCACCCTGGACTACAATCTTGGTAATTAGAGGGAGTTTAGCTGCTGCTGAATCTGTGCCATTATATAAACAGAGTTTAGGATGGCACTGTTTGTTTGGAGCATGGCTTTTTTTGGTAAACAACATACAAGTGTCCAACAAGGGGTTTGTTCTATTCTGATCATGGAAAATAAGGTATCAGACAGAGATAGGATTTACTACCCCAAATGTAGTCTAGCAGATACTTGGAAGCAGCAACTGTCTTACCTTCCGCTATAAGACTGTGCTGAACTGAGTAGGGTTGAATGGCGGGAACCGAGATTTACCAGGATTTACCACCCAAAACCTCTCCCTTTTCCCGGGATAAATAACTGCGAGAAACCGGTAGATTATAAAACATTATTAAGCTAAGGATCCTGGGACTAAACACCTCCCTCTGCAACTGGATCCTGGACTTCCTGACGGGCCGCCCCCAGGTGGTAAGGGTAGGTAACAACACGTTTGCCACGCTGATCCTCAACACGGGGGCCCCTCAGGGGTGCGTGCTCAGTCCCCTCCTGTACTCCCTGTTCACCCATGACTGCATGGCCAGGCACGACTCCAACACCATCATTAAGTTTGCCGACGACACAACAGTGGTAGGACTGATCACCGACAACGATGAGACAGCCTATAGGGAGGTGGTCAGAGACCTGGCCGTGTGGTGCCAGGATAACAACCTCTCCTTCAACGTGATCAAGACAAAGGAGATGATTGTAGACTACAGGAAAAAAAAG
Organism: Coregonus sp. 'balchen'; assembly: GCA_902810595.1. Classification (NCBI taxonomy): domain Eukaryota; kingdom Metazoa; phylum Chordata; class Actinopteri; order Salmoniformes; family Salmonidae; genus Coregonus; species Coregonus sp. 'balchen'. The sequence continues at coordinate 3,493,241 of LR778284.1, forward strand.
AGGGCTGAGCACGTCCTCATTCTCTGTAGTGGAACAGGTTGAGAGCTTCAAGTTCCTTGGTGTCCACATCACCAACGAACTATCATGGTCCAAACACACCAAGACAGTCGTGAAGAGGGCACGACAAAGCCTATTCCCCCTCAGGAGACTAAAAAGATTTGGCATGGGTCCTCAGATCCTCAAAAAATTATACAGCTGCACCATCGAGAGCATCCTGACTGGTTGCATCACCGCCTGGTATGGCAACTGCTTGGCCTCTGACCGCAAGGCACTACAGAGGGTAGTGCGTACGGCCCAGTAAATCACTGGGGCCAAGCTTCCTGCCATCCAGGACCTCTATACCAGGCGGTGTCAGAGGAAGGCCCTCAAAATTGTCAAAGACTCCAGCCACCCTAGTCATAGACTGTTCTCTCTGCTACCGCACGGCAAGCGGTACCGGAGCTCCAAGTCTAGGTCCAAAAGGCTTCTCAACAGCTTCTACCGCCAAGCCATGAGACTCCTGAACAGCTGATCATGGCTACCCGGACTGCTAAAGCAAAACTACCAAAACTATTGCTGATGGTGAACCTGAACAATCAAAATAACATTGAATGTAAGCCCCGACCAGCAGGTATAGGTACAACTGAGTCACCACCACGTCACACTCATGCTGCAGACGCCGCGAGGACTACAGAAGGACAGACAGGGATATTGTGAGTTTATACGAGTTTCTGAACTCTCTGGAAATAGTGTTATAGTAATGGGTGAGATGCAGTGGGTAAGCTTGGCGTCGGGTAAGTTTGGCTTTATACATAGCTTGGGCTTTGTCGAGTAAGGCTTAAACTATGTATTTAGATTGTAGTTAGGTATTGTAGGTAGGTATCGTGGGTTGCTGTAGGTAGTTATTGTATGTAATTATTGTAGGTTAATATTGTATTCGGCGGTGCCGGGTGTAGCACGAAGCTAGCTAGCTAGCTAGCTAACTCACCACCTGGACTAGCTGGCGAGTAGCTATTAGCAACGGTATAGTTGTTTCACGCCTGAGAGTGCCTGTAATTACGCCAGCTGGCTGCCTGCAGTGATTACATACAATAATTGCCTACCATTCAGCTGTTTTCTAACCTCATTGTCTGAACCGTTAACGTTAGGTAGCAAGTGGCTACTGTGCTTGAAAATTAGCAAGCTTGTTGCAACCTGGGTAGCTACTTGTAAACAATAGCTGGAACGACCGAGCGAACAGACGCGAACTGGCTGAGTCAATTCAGTGGCTAGCTTTGCACTTGGCTAGCTAACAGTAGCTGCTAGGGGTAAGTCATAACCTACACTTGTGTTTTGTTTTTTACATATTGATAGCCCGAGTCGCTCAAGGAATTCGGGACATGGGTGACTAGCTAACGTTAGTTTGGCTCTCTCTGTGTGTTCGTGCCGTGAAAGGAGGGGTTCTTCTTTGTCTGAAAGCAATGGCTAGCTAGTTTGCTAACTATTCTAGCTAACTAACTGGCTGAATAAGTTGACGACGGACTCGCTCAAGCTGTCGGGACTAACCCACAACGTTAGACACGGACACGAACGATCTGCTTGCATGTTGATACACTGGTGGTTGTTGTGGCTGAGTATTGGCGCTAAACCCTGCTGTTGGAGACCGGCATGCTAGCTGGCTGTGGCGTCTTATGACGAGGTGCCCGGACGTTTTTTCACGGAATAATACTGCACCTAGTTAGCTAGCTGAATAAACTAGGTTAGTCTATTCCTAGAAAGCATTGAACCGCTGTAGTTTACAACAATTATAGTTTCTGAGGTGAGTTATATTTGGGAGTTGTGGTGAGGGAGGCCCCGCTCTCTCCTTTCCCAGATGTTTAGTTCATTTTATTCCGATCTCCTCTGCATTATTGTAGCCATCTGCTGCAGCCTGTCAACTATGCCTCTGCCTATCCCTGTTCTCTCCTCTCCGCACAGGCTACACAAACGCCTCACACCGCGTGGCTGCTGCCTCTCTAACCTGGTGGTCCCTGCACGCACGACCCACGTGGAGTTCCAGGTCTCAGGCAGCCTCTGGAACTGCCGTTCTGCTGCCAACAAGGCAGACTTCATCCCAGCCTATGCTACCCTCCAGTCCCTCGACTTCTTGGCGCTGACGGAAACATGGATTACCACTGAAAACACTGCTACTCCTGCTGCTCTCTCCTCGTCTGACCATGTGTTCTCGCATACCCGAGAGCATCTGGTCAGCGGGGTGGTGGCACAGGAATCCTCATCTCTCCCAAGTGGACATTCTCAATTTTTCCCCTGACCCATCTGTCTATCTCCTCATTTGAATTCCATGCTTTCACAGTCACTAGCCCATTTAAGCTTAATATCCTTGTCATCTATCGCCCTCCAGGTTCCCTTGGAGAGTTCATCAATGAGCTTGACGCCTTGATAAGTTCCTTTCCTGAGGATGGCTCACCCCTCACAGTTCTGGGGGATTTCAACCTCCCTACGTCTACATTTGACTCATTTCTTTCTGCCTCCTTCTTTCCACTCCTCTCCTCTTTTGACCTCACCCTCTCACCGTCCCCCCCTACTCACAAGGCAGGCAATACGCTTGACCTCATCTTTACTAGATGCTGTTCTTCTACTAATATCACTGCAACTCCCCTCCAAGTCTCCGACCACTACTTTGTATCCTTTTCTCTCTCCCTCTCCTCCAACACTACTCACTCTGCCCCTACACAGATGGTAATGCGCCGTCACAACCTTCGCTCTCTCTCTCCCGCTACTCTCTCCTCTTCCATCCTATCATATCTTCCCTCTGCTCAATCCTTCTCCCTCCAATCTCCTGATTCTGCCTCCTCAACCCTCCTCTCCTCCCTTTCTGCATCCTTTGACTCTCTACGTCCCCTATCCTCCCGGCCGGCCCGGTCCTCCCCTCCAGCTCCGTGGCTTGATGACTCATTGCGAGCTCACAGAACAGAGCTCCGGGCAGCTGAGCGGAAATGGAAGACAACTAGACTCCCTGCAGACCTGGCATCTTTTCACTCCCTCCTCTCTACATTTTCTTCATCTGTTTCTGCTGCTAAGGCCACTTTCTACCACTCTAAATTCCAAGCATCCGCCTCTAACCCTAGGAAGCTCTTTGCCACATTCTCCTCCCTGCTGAATCCCCCCCCCCCCCTCCTCCCTCTCTGTGGATGACTTCGTCAACCATTTTGAAAAGAAGGTTGACGACATCCGATCCTCGTTTGTTAAGTCAAATGACACTGCTGGTCCTGCTCACACTGCCCTACCCTATGCTTTGACTTCTTTCTCCCCTCTCTCTCCAGATAAAATCTTGCGACTTGTGACGGCAGGCCGCCCAACAACCTGCCCGCTTGACCCTATCCCCTCCTCTCTTCTCCAGACCATCTCCGGTGACCTTCTCCCTTACCTCACCTCGCTGATCAACTCATCCTTGACCGCTGGCTATGTCCCTTCCGTCTTCAAGAGAGCGAGAGTTGCACCCCTTCTCAAAAAACCAACACTCGATCCCTCTGATGTCAACAACTACAGACCAGTATCCCTTCTTTCTTTTCTCTCCAAAACTATTGAGCGTGCCGTCTTTAGCCAACTCTCTTGCTATCTCTCTCAGAATGACCTTCTTGATCCAAACCAGTCAGGTTTCAAGACTGGTCATTCAACTGAGACTGCTCTTCTCTGTGTCACAGAGGCTCTCCGCACTGCTAAAGCTAACTCTCTCTCCTCTGCTCTTGTCCTTCTAGACCTGTCTGCTGCCTTTGATACTGTGAACCATCAGATCCTCCTCTCCACCCTCTCCGAGCTGGGCATCTCAGGCGCGGCTCACTCTTGGATTGCGTCCTACCTGACCGGTCGCTCCTACCAAGTGGCGTGGCGAGAAGCTGTCTCCGCACCACGTGCTCTCACCACTGGTGTCCCCCAGGGCTCAGTTCTAGGCCCTCTCCTATTCTCGCTATACACCAAGTCACTTGGCTCTGTCATATCCTCACATGGCCTCTCCTATCATTGCTACGCTGACGACACACAACTAATCTTCTCCTTTCCCCCTTCTGATAACCAGGTGGCGAATCGCATCTCTGCATGTCTGGCAGACATATCAATATGGATGACGGATCACCACCTCAAGCTGAACCTCGGCAAGACGGAGCTGCTCTTCCTCCCGGGGAAGGACTGCCCGTTCCATGATCTCGCCATCACGGTTGACAACTCCGTTGTGTCCTCCTCCCAGAGTGCGAAGAGCCTTGGCGTGACCCTGGACAACACCCTGTCCTTCTCCGCTAACATCAAGGCGGTGACCCGATCCTGTAGGTTCATGCTCTACAACATTCGGAGAGTACGACCCTGCCTTACACAGGAAGCGGCACAGGTCCTAATCCAGGCACTTGTCATCTCCCGTCTGGATTACTGCAACTCGCTGTTGGCTGGGCTCCCTGCCTGTGCCATTAAACCCCTACAACTCATCCAGAATGCCGCAGCCCGTCTGGTGTTCAACCTTCCCAAGTTCTCTCACGTCACCCCGCTCCTCCGCACACTCCACTGGCTTCCAGTTGAAGCTCGCATCTGCTACAAGACCATGGTGCTTGCCTACGGAGCTGTGAGGGGAACGGCACCTCCGTACCTTCAGGCTCTGATCAGTCCCTACACCCAAACGAGGGCATTGCGTTCATTCACCTCTGGCCTGCTGGCTCCCCTACCTCTGCAAGAAGCATAGTTCCCGCTCAGCCCAGTCAAAACTGTTCGCTGCTCTGGCACCCCAATGGTGGAACAAGCTCCCTCACGACGCCAGGACAGCGGAGTCACTCACCACCTTCCGGAGACATTTGAAACCCCACCTCTTTAAGGAATACCTGGGATAGGATAAAGTAATCCTTCTACCCCCCCCCCCAAAAAAAATTGTAAAGTGGTTATCCCACTGGCTATAAGGTAAATGTAAATGTAAACAACATCAACAGCATATCTGATAACAATAAACTATCAAATTACATTGGTTATCACTCAACTAATAAAGTCTAATATTGCGCAAGCCATTTCACAAGCATTTGAATGCTGAAGGGACTGCACGCGTTGTGTCAATATGTGTTTCGGTCACATATTTCATGTCTGTCGTTGTCATTGTTTGTATACTAATAGAAGGTTGCTATGGATTATACTGCTATGGATGTATGGATCAGTAGTTATTACAGTCTGGTCTATATGGATGTATGGATCAGTGGTTATTACAGTCTGGTCTATATGGATGTATGGATCAGTAGTTATTACAGTCTGGTCTATATGGATGTATGGATCAGTGGTTATTACAGTCTGGTCTATATGGATGTATGGATCAGTAGTTATTAGTCTGGTCTATATGGATGTATGGATCAGTGGTTATTACAGTCTGGTCTATATGGATGTATGGATCAGTGGTTATTACAGTCTGGTCTATATGGATGTATGGATCAGTGGTTATTACAGTCTGGTCTATATGGATGTATGGATCAGTGGTGATTACAGTCTGGTCTATATGGATGTATGGATCAGTGGTTATTACAGTCTGGTCTATATGGATGTATGGATCAATGGTTATTACAGTCTGGTCTATATGGATGTATGGATCAGTGGTTATTACAGTCTGGTCTATATGGATGTATGGATCAATGGTTATTACAGTCTGGTCTATATGGATGTATGGATCAGTGGTTATTACAGTCTGGTCTATATGGATGTATGGATCAGTGGTTATTACAGTCTGGTCTATATGGATGTATGGATCAGTGGTTATTACAGTCTGGTCTATATGGATGTATGGATCAGTGGTTATTACAGTCTGGTCTATATGGATGTATGGATCAATGGTTATTACAGTCTGGTCTATATGGATGTATGGATCAATGGTTATTACAGTCTGGTCTATGGGTCCTGGCCATTAACCTGTACCCTCCCCCATTACAGCAGTCTCTCCTGGCTCAGAGTGGAAGAGAGATTGACTTCATCACTGTTTGTTTTTGTAAGAGGTGTCGACAAGCTGGATGTACCGAGTTGTCTGTTTGGAATACTGGCACACAGCTTGGACACCCATGCATACCCCACAAGACATGCCACCAGAGGTCTCTTCACAGTCCCCAAGTCCAGAACAGACTATGGGAGGTGCACAGTACTACATAGAGCCATGACTACATGGAACTCTATTCCACATCAGATAACTGATGCAAGCAGTAGAATCAGATTTTTTTTTAACTGGTAAAACTACACCTTATGGAACAACAGGGACTGTGAAGAGACACACACAAGGGTATAGACACATGCATACGCACACATTGTAATATTGTTGTATGGTGGTATTAAACATTTTGTATTGTACATTTTACATTTTAGTCATTTTTTGTAGATAGGTAGTGGTGTAATAATGTCATATGATGTACTGTTTTATATTTTGTTTTATATGTAATGTAAATTATTTAATTTGTTTGGACCCCAGGAAGAGTAGCTGCTGCCTTGGCAGCAGCTAATGGGGAGCACTAATAAATACAAATACAAAAATGACGGGGACTGAAGAGAAATGATCTTGACACAATAGCAGGGTTTTTCATTAATACCTAATGAAGCCTCTCCATCATCCCACTACATTAATGTGACCTGGTTGACAAATAGACCTGGATATTACTACTACAGAGAGTGGACAACATGATATTACTACTACAGAGAGTGGACAACATGATATTACTACTACACAGAGTGGACAACATGATATTACTACTACACTAAACAGAGTGGACAGCACACTATACAGAGTGGACAACATGATATTACTACTACACTAAACAGAGTGGACAACATGATATTACTACTACACTACAGAGTGGACAACATGATATTACTACTACACTAAACAGAGTGGACAACATGATATTACTACTACACTAAACAGAGTGGACAACATGATATTACTACTACAGAGAGTGGACAACATGATATTACTACTACACTACAGTGGACAACATGATATTACTACTACACTACACAGAGTGGACAACATGATATTACTACTACACTACAGAGTGGACAACATGATATTACTACTACACTACACAGAGTGGACAACATGATATTACTACTACACTATACAGAGTGGACAACATGATATTACTACTACACTATACAGAGTGGACAACATGATATTACTACTACAGAGAGTGGACAACATGATATTACTACTACACTACAGTGGACAACATGATATTACTACTACACTACACAGAGTGGACAACATGATATTACTACTACACTACAGAGTGGACAACATGATATTACTACTACACTACACAGAGTGGACAACATGATATTACTACTACACAGAGTGGACAACATGATATTACTACTACACTATACAGAGTGGACAACATGATATTACTACTACAGAGAGTGGACAACATGATATTACTACTACACTACACAGAGTGGACAACATGATATTACTACTACACTATACAGAGTGGACAACCTGATATTACTACTACACTATACAGAGTGGACAACATGATATTACTACTACACTATACAGAGTGGACAACATGATATTACTACTACACTAAACAGAGTGGACAACATGATATTACTACTACACTACAGAGTGGACAACCTGATATTACTACTACACTACACAGAGTGGACAACATGATATTACTACTACACTACACAGAGTGGACAACATGATATTACTACTACACAGAGTGGACAACATGATATTACTACTACACTATACAGAGTGGACAACATGATATTACTACTACAGAAAGTGGACAACATGATATTACTACTACACTACAGTGGACAACATGATATTACTACTACACTATACAGAGTGGACAACATGATATTACTACTACACTACAGTGGACAACATGATATTACTACTACACTATACAGAGTGGACAACATGATATTACTACTACACTAAACAGAGTGGACAACATGATATTACTACTACACTACAGAGTGGACAACATGATATTACTACTACACTACACAGAGTGGACAACATGATATTACTACTACACAGAGTGGACAACATGATATTACTACTACACTACAGAGTGGACAACATGATATTACTACTACACTACACAGAGTGGACAACCTGATATTACTACTACACTATACAGAGTGGACAACATGATATTACTACTACACAGAGTGGACAACATGATATTACTACTACACAGAGTGGACAACATGATATTACTACTACACTATACAGAGTGGACAACATGATATTACTACTACACAGAGTGGACAACATGATATTACTACTACACTATACAGAGAGTGGACAACATGATATTACTACTACAGAAAGTGGACAACATGATATTACTACTACACTACAGTGGACAACATGATATTACTACTACACTATACAGAGTGGACAACATGATATTACTACTACACTACAGTGGACAACATGATATTACTACTACACTATACAGAGTGGACAACATGATATTACTACTACACTAAACAGAGTGGACAACATGATATTACTACTACACTACAGAGTGGACAACATGATATTACTACTACACTACACAGAGTGGACAACATGATATTACTACTACACAGAGTGGACAACATGATATTACTACTACACTACAGAGTGGACAACATGATATTACTACTACACTACACAGAGTGGACAACCTGATATTACTACTACACTATACAGAGTGGACAACATGATATTACTACTACACAGAGTGGACAACATGATATTACTACTACACAGAGTGGACAACATGATATTACTACTACACTATACAGAGTGGACAGCATGATATTACTACTACACTACAGAGTGGACAACATGATATTACTACTACACTATACAGAGTGGACAACATTATATTACTACTACACTAAACAGAGTGGACAACATGATATTACTACTACACTATACAGAGTGGACAACATGATATTACTACTACACTATACAGAGTGGACAACATGATATTACTACTACACTAAACAGAGTGGACAACATGATATTACTACTACACTACAGAGTGGACAACATGATATTACTACTACACTACACAGAGTGGACAACATGATATTACTACTACACTACAGAGTGGACAACATTATATTACTACTACACAGAGTTGACAACATGATATTACTACTACACAGAGTGGACAACATGATATTACTACTACACTATACAGAGTGGACAACATGATATTACTACTACAGAGAGTGGACAACATGATATTACTACTACAGAGAGTGGACAACATGATATTACTACTACACAGAGTGGACAACATGATATTACTACTACAGAGTGGACAACATGATATTACTACTACACAGAGTGGCAACATGATATTACTACTACATTATACAGAGTGGACAACATGATATTACTACTACACTATACAGAGTGGACAACATGATATTACTACTATACAGAGTGGACAACATGATATTACTACTACACTACACAGAGTGGACAACATGATATTACTACTACACTATACAGAGTGGACAACATGATATTACTACTACACTATACATAGTGGACAACATGATATTACTACTACAGAGTGGACAACATGATATTACTACTACACTAAACAGAGTGGACAACATGATATTACTACTAAACAGAGTGGACAACATGATATTACTACTACACTAAACAGAGTGGACAACATGATATTACTACTACACTATACAGAGTGGACAACATGATATTACTACTACACTACAGAGAGTGGACAACGGGGAAGGGTCATCAAAGAAAAGGTACCACGAGGAAATGTACTTCTATCTCTGGATTATTCTTTCTTGATTCTTAACTAGATATATCAAAATATAGGCCTAATCCTTAGTCCCTATCATAATGGTAAAATATTAGATGAATGTATGCACTAGAGGTAGTTAAGAATTTAACAAAGAAAGAGCAGTCCATGTTTGCATGTCAAATGTCTACTCTGGATGGATCTCATCGAATATCTTTGTAATTCAAATTAATTTACCATACATTAATACTTCTGTTACAAACATATAATGATATCTTACCAAATGTTTGACTGCCACCTCAATTACACATAAAACACTATCCTATATCTGTGTTCTCTACCCTCCATTTTCAAGGTCTGAGACTGCGGTGTTGTTTCATACAGTATGAGTACTGAGTTAACGAGACTGGGAGAGGGGTACAGATGTGCATCTGATCCCAGTAGCTCACAGATGGATGCATCACTGTCATTAGATAAGGCCCTGGCTAGAAGGCCGATTCTACTGTTTAGTACTGACGATGCTATCTGATCTGATCTAACAGGATATTCTACTGTTTAGTGCTGACGATGCTATCTGATCTGATCTAACAGGCTATTCTACTGTTTAGTGCTGACGATGCTATCTGATCTGATCTAACAGGCTATTCTACTGTTTAGTACTGACGATGCTATCTGATCTGATCTAACAGGCTATTCTACTGTTTAGTACTGACGATGCTATCTGATCTAACAGGCTATTCTACTGTTTTAGTACTGACATGCTATCTGGATCTAACAGGCTATTCTACTGTTTAGTACTGACGATGCTATCTGATCTGATCTAACAGGATATTCTACTGTTTAGTGCTGACGATGCTATCTGATCTGATCTAACAGGCTATTCTACTGTTTAGTACTGACGATGCTATCTGATCTGATCTAACAGGCTATTCTACTGTTTAGTGCTGACGATGCTATCTGATCTGATCTAACAGGCTATTCTACTGTTTAGTGCTGACGATGCTATCTGATCTGATCTAACAGGCTATTCTACTGTTTAGTACTGACGATGCTATCTGATCTGATCTAACAGGCTATTCTACTGTTTAGTACTGACGATGCTATCTGATCTGATCTAACAGGCTATTCTACTGTTTAGTACTGACGATGCTATCTGATCTGATCTAACAGGCTATTCTACTGTTTAGTACTGACGATGCTATCTGATCTAACAGGCTATTCTACTGTTTAGTACTGACGATGCTATCTGATCTGATCTAACAGGATATTCTACTGTTTAGTGCTGACGATGCTATCTGATCTGATCTAACAGGCTATTCTACTGTTTAGTGCTGACGATGCTATCTGATCTGATCTAACAGGCTATTCTACTGTTTAGTGCTGACGATGCTATCTGATCTGATCTAACAGGCTATTCTACTGTTTAGTGCTGACGATGCTATCTGATCTGATCTAACAGGCTATTCTACTGTTTAGTGCTGACGATGCTATCTGATCTGATCTAACAGGCTATTCTACTGTTTAGTACTGACGATGCTATCTGATCTGATCTAACAGGCTATTCTACTGTTTAGTACTGACGATGCTATCTGATCTGATCTAACAGGCTATTCTACTGTTTAGTACTGACGATGCTATCTGATCTGATCTAACAGGCTATTCTACTGTTTAGTGCTGACGATGCTATCTGATCTGATCTAACAGGCTATTCTACTGTTTAGTACTGACGATGCTATCTGATCTGATCTAACAGGCTATTCTACTGTTTAGTGCTGACGATGCTATCTGATCTGATCTAACAGGCTATTCTACTGTTTAGTACTGACGATGCTATCTGATCTGATCTAACAGGCTATTCTACTGTTTAGTGCTGACGATGCTATCTGATCTGATCTAACAGGCTATTCTACTGTTTAGTGCTGACGATGCTATCTGATCTGATCTAACAGGCTATTCTACTGTTTAGTACTGACGATGCTATCTGATCTGATCTAACAGGCTATTCTACTGTTTAGTACTGACGATGCTATCTGATCTGATCTAACAGGCTATTCTACTGTTTAGTACTGACGATGCTATCTGATCTGATCTAACAGGCTATTCTACTGTTTAGTACTGACGATGCTATCTGATCTGATCTAACAGGCTATTCTACTGTTTAGTACTGACGATGCTATCTGATCTGATCTAACAGGCTATTCTACTGTTTAGTACTGACGATGCTATCTGATCTGATCTAACAGGCTATTCTACTGTTTAGTACTGACGATGCTATCTGATCTGATCTAACAGGCTATTCTACTGTTTAGTACTGACGATGCTATCTGATCTGATCTAACAGGCTATTCTACTGTTTAGTACTGACGATGCTATCTGATCTGATCTAACAGGCTATTCTACTGTTTAGTACTGACGATGCTATCTGATCTGATCTAACAGGCTATTCTACTGTTTAGTACTGACGATGCTATCTGATCTGATCTAAAGGTATTCTACTGTTTAGTACTGACGATGCTATCTGATCTAACAGGCTATTCTACTGTTTAGTACTGACGATGCTATCTGATCTGATCTAACAGGCTATTCTACTGTTTAGTACTGACGATGCTATCTGATCTGATCTAACAGGCTATTCTACTGTTTAGTACTGACGATGCTATCTGATCTGATCTAACAGGCTATTCTACTGTTTAGTACTGACGATGCTATCTGATCTGATCTAACAGGCTATTCTACTGTTTAGTGCTGACGATGCTATCTGATCTGATCTAACAGGCTATTCTACTGTTTAGTACTGACGATGCTATCTGATCTGATCTAACAGGCTATTCTACTGTTTAGTACTGACGATGCTATCTGATCTGATCTAACAGGCTATTCTACTGTTTAGTGCTGACGATGCTATCTGATCTGATCTAACAGGCTATTCTACTGTTTAGTACTGACGATGCTATCTGATCTGATCTAACAGGCTATTCTACTGTTTAGTACTGACGATGCTATCTGATCTGATCTAACAGGCTATTCTACTGTTTAGTGCTGACGATGCTATCTGATCTGATCTAACAGGCTATTCTACTGTTTAGTGCTGACGATGCTATCTGATCTGATCTAACAGGCTATTCTACTGTTTAGTGCTGACGATGCTATCTGATCTGATCTAACAGGGAGACGGCTAAAGCAGCAGAGGCTGTATTCCGTATTTCTACCAATGACAACAACAGAGCCTGTCAGTCATTCTAGGAGTGAGGAACTGACCGCTGGTCATTCTAGGAGTGAGGAACTGACCGCTGGTCATTCTAGGAGTGAGGAACTGACCGCTGGTCATTCTAGGAGTGAGGAACTGACCGCTGCTCCATGTGTAATACTCTACTAGCTACACTACAGTCAGTTCAGTGTTTTCCAGGCTGTGGGATCTAATCACAGTAAAGCGTATGTCTACATATCTTCCCACAAAGTCAATAACCTATATTTTCAGTAATACTGCATGTCTTCTCTGTTCGTCGTAACTGGGTCTAGAAACTGGATGATGTATTATATATGACTGGACATGAGAGAACATCGAAACAAAACCATCTGAACGTCCACAGAACAGCGCATGCGTCCCAAATGGCACCATATTCCCTCCATAGTGCGCTAGGTAGGGGGGATAGGGTCGGACACTGTAGGCTCTGGTCGAAAGTAGTGCGCTAGGTAGGGGGGATAGGGTCGGACACTGTAGGCTCTGGTCGAAAGTAGTGCGCTAGGTAGGGGGGATAGGGTCGGACACTGTAGGCTCTGGTCGAAAGTAGTGCGCTAGGTAGGGGGGATAGGGTCGGACACTGTAGGCTCTGGTCGAAAGTAGTGCGCTAGGTAGGGGGGATAGGGTCGGACACTGTAGGCTCTGGTCGAAAGTAGTGCGCTAGGTAGGGGGGATAGAGTCGGACACTGTAGGCTCTGGTCAAAAGTAGTGCGCTAGGTAGGGGGGATAGAGTCGGACACTGTAGGCTCTGGTCAAAAGTAGTGCGCTATGTAGGGGGGATAGAGTCGGACACTGTAGGCTCTGGTCAAAAGTAGTGCACTAGGTAGGGGGGATAGAGTCGGACACTGTAGGCTCTGGTCAAAAGTAGTGCACTAGGTAGGGGGGATAGGGTTGGACACTGTAGGCTCTGGTCAAAAGTAGTGCACTAGGTAGGGGGGATAGGGTTGGACACTGTAGGCTCTGGTCAAAAGTAGTGTTGTAAAGTGGTTAACCCACTGGCTATAGGGTGAATGCACCAATTTGTAAGTCGCTCTGGATAAGAGCGTCTGCTAAATGACGTAAATGTAATGTAAATGTAGTGCACTAGGTAGGGGGGAACAAAACAACATGTTTGTAAAACATCACAGCACAAGGAAACCAAACGAGGGCGGTCTACGGTAATAGGTGGGATGGGCTGAGAGTAGTGATTAATGAGCTCATGATCAGTAATGGTATCATGAAAACACTACATATAACATAATAATATGCCATTTAGCAGATGCTTTTATCCAAAGCCACTTACAGTCATGTGTGCATACATGTTTACGTATGGGTGGTCCCGGGGATCGAACCCACTACCCTGGCGTTACAAGCGCCATGCTCTACCAATTGAGCTATATACAAATCTAAGATGTGTATATATACACTACCAGTTAAAAGTTTGGACACACCTCCTCATTCAAGGGTTTTTCTTTATTTTTACTATTTTCTACATTGTAGAATAATAGTGAAGACATCAAAACTATGAAATAACACATATGGAATCATGTAGTAACCAAAAAAAGTGTTAAACAAATCAAAATATAATTTTATATTTGAGATTCTTCAAAGTAGCCACCCTTTGCCTTGATGAAATCGTTGCACACTCTTGGCATTCTCTCAACCAGCTTTTTGAGGTAGTCACCTGGAATGCATTTCAATTAACAGGTGTGCCTTCTTAAAAGTTAATTTGTGGAATTTATTTCCTTCTTAATGCGTTTGAGCCAATCAGTTGTGTTGTGACAAGGTAGGGGGGTATACAGAAGATAGCCCTATTTGGTAAAAGACCAAGTACATATTATGGCAAGAACAGCTCAAATAAGCAAAGAGAAACGACAGTCCATCATTACTTTAAGACATGAAGGTCAGTCAATACAGAACATTTCAAGAACTTTTAAAGTTTCTTCAAGTGCAGTCGCAAAAACCATCAAGCGCTATGATGAAACTGGCTCTCATATGGACCGCCATAGGAATGGAAGACCCAGAGGTACCTCTGCTGCAGATAAGTTCATTAGAGTTACCAGCCTCAGAAATTGCAGCCCAAATAAATGCTTCACAGAGTTCAAGTAACAGACACATCTCAACATCAACTGTTCAGAGGAGACTGCGTGAATCAGGCCTTCATGGTCGAATTGCTGGAAAGAAACCACTATTAAAGGACACCAATAAGAAGAAGAGACTTGCCTGGGCCAAGAAACACGAGCAATGGACATTAGACCGGTGGAAATTTGTCCTTTGGTCTGGATTCCAAATTTGAGATTTTTGGTTCCAACCGCCGTGTCTTTGTGAGACGCAGAGTAGGTGAACGGATGATCTCCGCATGTGTGGTTCCCACCGTAAAGAATGGAGGAGGAGGTGTGATGGTGTGGGGGTGCTTTGCTGGTGACACTGTCTGTGATTTATTTAGAATTCAAGGCACACTTAACCAGCATGGCTACCACAGCATTCTGGTTTGCGCTTAGTGGGACTATCATTTGTTTTTCAACAGGACAATGACCCAACACACCTCCAGGCTGTGGAAGGGCTATTTGACCAAGGAGAGTGATGGAGTGCTGCATCAGATGACCTGGCCTCCACAATCACCTGACCTCAACCCAATTGAGATGGTTTGGGATGAGTTGGACCGCAGAGTGAAGGAAAAGCAGCCAACAAGTGCTCAGCATGTGGGAACTCCATCAAGAATGTTGGAAAAGCTCTAATACATGTTGCTACTAGCTACCAGTAGTTATAATACAGGTTGCTACTAGCTACCAGTAACTCTAATACAGGTTGCTACTAGCTACCAGTAACTCTAATACAGGTTGCTACTAGCTACCAGTAACTCTAATACATGTTGCTACTAGCTACCAGTAACTCTAATACAGGTTGCTACTAGCTACCAGTAACTATAATACAGGTTGCTACTAGCTACCAGTAACTCTAATACAGGTTGCTACTAGTAACTCTAATACATGTTGCTACTAGCTACCAGTAACTCTAATACAGGTTGCTACCAGTAACTCTAATACAGGTTGCTACTAGCTACCAGTAACTCTAATACATGTTGCTACTAGCTACCAGTAACTATAATACAGGTTGCTACTAGCTACCAGTAACTCTAATAGAGGTTGCTACTAGTAACTCTAATACAGGTTGCTACTAGCTACCAGTAACTCTAATAGAGGTTGCTACTAGTAATTCTAATACATGTTGCTACTAGCTACCAGTAACTCTAATACAGGTTGCTACCAGTAACTCTAATACAGGTTGCTACTAGCTACCAGTAACTCTAATACAGGTTGCTACTAGCTACCAGTAACTCTAATAGAGGTTGCTACTAGTAACTCTAATACATGTTGCTACTAGCTACCAGTAGCTCTAATACAGGTTGCTACCAGTAACTCTAATACAGGTTGCTACTAGCTACCAGTAACTCTAATACAGGTTGCTACTAGCTACCAGTAACTCTAATAGAGGTTGCTACTAGTAACTCTAATACATGTTGCTACTAGCTACCAGTAGCTCTAATACAGGTTGCTACCATTAACTCTAATACAGGTTGCTACTAGCTACCAGTAACTCTAATAACTTTAATACGTTGCTACTAGCTACCAGTAACTCTAATAGAGGTTGCTACTAGTAACTCTAATACATGTTGCTACTAGCTACCAGTAACTATAATACAGGTTGCTACTAGCTACCAGTAACTCTAATACAGGTTGCTACTAGCTACCAGTAACTCTAATACAGGTTGCTACCAGTAACTCTAATACAGGTTGCTACTAGCTACCAGTAACTCTAATACAGGTTGCTACCAGTAACTCTAATACAGGTTGCTACTAGCTACCAGTAACTCTAATACAGGTTGCTACCAGTAACTTTAATACGTTGCTACTAGCTACCAGTAACTCTAATACATGTTGCTACTAGCTACCAGTAACTCTAATACATGTTGCTACTATCTACCAGTAACTTTAATACATGTTGCTACTAGCTACCAGTAACTCTAATACAGGTTGCTACCTACCAGTAACTCTAATACAGGTTGCTACCAGTAATTCTAATACAGGTTGCTACCAGCTACCAGTAACTCTAATACAGGTTGCTACTAGCTACCAGTAACTCTAATACAGGTTGCTACCAGTAACTCTAATACAGGTTACTACTATCTACCAGTAACTATAATACAGGTTGCTACCAGTAACTCTAATACAGGTTGCTACTATCTACCAGTAACTCTAATACAGGTTGCTACCAGTAACTCTAATACAGGTTGCTACTAGCTACCAGTAACTCTAATACAGGTTGCTACCAGTAACTCTAATACAGGTTGCTACTAGCTACCAGTAACTCTAATACAGGTTGCTACCAGTAACTCTAATACAGGTTGCTACTAGCTACCAGTAACTCTAATAGAGGTTGCTACTAGTAATTCTAATACATGTTGCTACTAGCTACCAGTAACTCTAATACAGGTTGCTACCAGTAACTCTAATACAGGTTGCTACTAGCTACCAGTAACTCTAATACATGTTGCTACTAGCTACCAGTAACTCTAATACATGTTGCTACTAGCTACCAGTAACTATAATACAGGTTGCTACTAGCTACCAGTAACTCTAATACATGTTGCTACTAGCTACCAGTAACTCTAATACATGTTGCTACTAGCTACCAGTAACTCTAATACATGTTGCTACTAGCTACCAGTAACTATAATACAGGTTGCTACTAGCTACCAGTAGCTCTAATACAGGTTGCTACCAGTAACTCTAATACAGGTTGCTACTAGCTACCAGTAACTCTAATACAGGTTGCTACTAGCTACCAGTAACTCTAATAGAGGTTGCTACTAGTAACTCTAATACATGTTGCTACTAGCTACCAGTAGCTCTAATACAGGTTGCTACCATTAACTCTAATACAGGTTGCTACTAGCTACCAGTAACTCTAATACATGTTGCTACTAGCTACCAGTAACTCTAATACATGTTGCTACTAGCTAACAGTAACTATAATACAGGTTGCTACTAGCTACCAGTAACTCTAATAGAGGTTGCTACTAGTAACTCTAATACATGTTGCTACTAGCTACCAGTAACTCTAATACAGGTTGCTACTAGCTACCAGTAACTCTAATACATGTTGCTACTAGCTACCAGTAACTATAATACAGGTTGCTACTAGCTACCAGTAACTCTAATACAGGTTGCTACTAGCTACCAGTAACTCTAATACAGGTTGCTACCAGTAACTCTAATACAGGTTGCTACTATCTACCAGTAACTCTAATACAGGTTGCTACCAGTAACTCTAATACAGGTTGCTACTAGCTACCAGTAACTCTAATACAGGTTGCTACCAGTAACTTTAATACGTTGCTACTAGCTACCAGTAACTCTAATACATGTTGCTACTAGCTACCAGTAACTCTAATACATGTTGCTACTATCTACCAGTAACTTTAATACATGTTGCTACTAGCTACCAGTAACTCTAATACAGGTTGCTACCTACCAGTAACTCTAATACAGGTTGCTACCAGTAATTCTAATACAGGTTGCTACCAGCTACCATGTAAACTCTAATACAGGTTGCTACTAGCTACCAGTAAACTCTAATACAGGTTGCTACCAGTAACTCTAATACAGGTTACTACTATCTACCAGTAACTATAATACAGGTTGCTACCAGTAACTCTAATACAGGTTGCTACTAGCTACCAGTTAACTCTAATACAGGTTGCTACCAGTAACGCTAATTACATGTTGCTACTAGCTACCAGTAACTCTAATACAATGTTGCTACTAGCTACCAGTAACATCTAATACATGTTGCTCACTATCTACCCAGTAACTCTAATACCTGTTGCGACTATCTACCAGTTAACTCTAATACATGTTTGCCTACTAGCTAACCAGTAACTCTAATACAGGGTTTGCTACTAGCTATCCCAGTAACTCGAATAAAATACAGGTTGCTACCAGTAACTCTAATACATGTTGCTACTAGCTACCAGTAACTCTAAATACATTTGCTACTAGCTACCTTAACCCTAATACATGTTGCCTAGCTATCTACCAGTAACGCTAAATACATTGTTTGCTACTATCTACCAGTAACTCCTAATACAGGTTTGCTACCTAGCTACCAGTAACTCTAATAACAGGTTGCTACTAGCTACCAGTAACCTCTAATACAGGTTGCGAACCAGTAATTCTAATACCAGGTTGCTACTAGCCTAACCAGTAACTCTAATACATGTTTGGCTACTAGCTACCAGTAACGCTAATACATGTTGCTAATAGCTACCAGTAACTCTAATACAGGTGCCTACCAGCTACTAGCTACCAGTAACTCTAATACAGGTTGCTACTATCTACCAGTAACTCTAATACATGTTGCTACTACTACCAGTAACTCTAACTACATGTTGCTACTAGCTACCAGTAACTCTAATACATGTTGCTACTATCTACCAGTAACTCTAATACAGGTTGCTACCAGTAACTCTAATACAGGTTGCTACTAGCTACCAGTAACTCTAATACAGGTTGCTACTATCTACCAGTAACTCTAATACAGTTGCCTACCATAGCTACTCAGTAACTCTAATACAGGTTGCTACACTACAGTAACTCTAATACAGGTTGCTACTAGCTACCAGTAACTCTAATACAGGTTGCTACCAGTAACTCTAATACAGGTTGCTACTATCTACCAGTAACTATAATACAGGTTGCTACCAGTAACTCTAATACAGGTTGCTACTATCTACCAGTAACTCTAATACAGGTTGCTACCAGTAACTTTAATACGTTGCTACTAGCTACCAGTAACTCTAATACATGTTGCTACTAGCTACCAGTAACTCTAATACATGTTGCTACTAGCTACCAGTAACTCTAATACAGGTTGCTACTAGCTACCAGTAACTCTAATACAGGTTGCTACCAGTAATTCTTAATACAGGTTGCTACTAGCTACCAGTAACTCTAATACAGGTCGCTACTATCTACCAGTAACTCTAATACATGTTGCTACTAGCTACCAGTAACTCTAATACATGTTGCTACTAGCTACCAGTAACTCTAATACAGGTTGCTACTAGCTACCAGTAACTCTAATACAGGTTGCTACCAGTAATTCTTAATACAGGTTGCTACTAGCTACCAGTAACTCTAATACAGGTCGCTACTATCTACCAGTAACTCTAATACATGTTGCTACTAGCTACCAGTAACTCTAATACATGTTGCTACTAGCTACCAGTAACTCTAATACATGTTGCTACTAGCTACCAGTAACTCTAATACATGTTGCTACTATCTACCAGTAACTCTAATACAGGTTGCTACCAGTAATTCTAATACAGGTTGCTACTAGCTACCAGTAACTCTAATACAGGTTGCTACCAGTGGCGGTGTAGACCAGCATGTTGTTTGTGCAACGGTATGTTCTGAATCAGAAAGCTTATATTCTAAATGTAACATATAGGGTTTTCTAACTATGTTTCTAACTCTGTACTGAATGGTAAAGTTCAGAGCAAAACTAGCAAGGAGTCAGTAGGGTTTTCTAACTGTTCCTAACTCTGTACTGAACGGTAAAAGTCCCGTGTAGCTCAGTTGGTAGAGCATGGCGTTTGCAACGGCAGGGTTGTGGGTTCGTTTCCCACGGGGGACCAGTATGAAAAAAATTTTTTTTTGATGCACTAACTGTAAGTTGCTCTGGATAAGAGCGTCTGCTAAATGACTAAAATGTAAAAGGCAGAGAGACTCTCCAACAGGATATTACAGCATCTCCAGACAGAACAACAGAGCCCAAATCTCCTCCATGCCCCTCTAGAGTTGAATTTCCTCCCCACAATCCCTAGCTGCTGCTGCCTGAGCTGGGGCGCACTCCCCACCTCCAGTCCCTGTCTCAACGTGTCTGAAATGGCACCCTATTCCCTCAACAGTGCCCTACTTTTGACCAGGTGCCAGCGCATTTGGCTTTGGAGCAATTCCATGCCAGCGTAGGTCCGAAAATATTTTTGGTAGCTCATACGGTTGGGAATTGCCAGGGACCTCACGATACTTAGGTGCCGATACGATATGTATTGTGATTCTCACGATTTTTATATGCATTGCGATTCGATACTGCAATTTTATTGTTATTTGATGTTTCAAACATATTGCTCACTGTATGTCTGCTGCAGAGAGACAAGAGAGATCATGATAAAATGTTGCTTTGATCAGTCATGGACATAAAAATGCTGAAAACATGTTGGCTCACTATTTAAAAAGAAGATGGAGAACAAGATATAGGATGAAAAATAGCAGAGTTTTGAAGCAGGTATAGCCGACTAGCGCTAGCTAACGCTACATAGCAATACATAAATACATTGATACTTGGAGTATCGCTGCATCGCAGTGCTAGCTGTGCCACTAGAGATCCTGGTTCGAATCCAGGCTCTGTCGCAGCCGGCCGCGACCGGGAGACTCATGGGCGGCGCACAATTGGCCCAGCGTCGTCCAGGGTAGGGGAGGGAATGGCCGGCAGGGATGTAGATCAGTTGATAGAGCATGGCGTTTGCAACGTCAGGGTTGTGGGTTCGATTCCCACGGGGGGCCAGTATAAAAAAAATATGTATTCACTAACTGTAAGTCGCTCTGGATAAGAGCGTCTGCTAAATGACTAAAATGTAAATGTAATGTAATGAGTCAAAGTATAGATATAACATCGTCCAAAATAATATTGTGATATGTAACTGTATATATTTTTTTTACCACATAACTAGTATCTCAGATTGTTCTGGAAATTCTCACACAGAAACGTCATTGTGAGGAAGGTTGTTCGACATTCATTTTACATTTGTATCACAGACCATTATTTATTTATTTCATCATGATGAAAGTGGCCATTTTAGGCCGTTTTTAGACCTATACATGATCAGTGAACCGTACATGATACAGACGACATCTTGGTCTCATTATACTCCTTATAGTGGGCTCTAACATATGGACTATGTCTACATTCTGAAATTCAATTTTTCACATTCATTTATTCAACATAAAAAATATCCTTTTTGATTTTGCTTATTTTTAGACATATTGTTTGGAAAAATATACTCTTCAAAACACATCCAATTTCCAGAGTGGGTTCTCTGTTACGTTTAATGATATGACTGATTTTATACATAGAAATTGACATTATAGGTCATTAACCAATCACAGCCCTCTTTTAGGATTGCACATTCAGCAAAATCACCAGCAGGGAGTTCCCTTTGAATCCAAATTTCCCATGCTCATAAAACGTATCAACTTCGGAATTAGCAAGAGCACACTCTGGAAACGTGATGTACTTGTAGAGTATATTTTTCAAACAATACTGTATGTCTTAAAATTAACAACATCGATAAGGATACTTTTGAGATACTCATATTATTATTTTTTAATGTTGAATAAATTAAATGTGATTCTTTTTATTTCAGAATCTAGATATACTCCATATGTTAGAGCCCACTATAAGGAGTACATAATGACAGCGAGATGTCGTCTACCATGTACGGTTCACAGATCATATAGGGTCTTACAGGAGGCATGGCTCACAATATTGTTTTGAACGTTCATTTTGAACTGATGGCCGACTGAGCATTCTACTCGATGCATCGTCAACGAGCGCTGATGAAGATTTAATCAAAAGGGCATTACAGTGGCTTGGAAAGACAATGACATTCAAAAGGAGGCAAATAATTACTAGGAAAAACTTTTGTCATCATTTTGATGTCGCCAGATTTACTTTAGATGCAGTATAACGTTAGCTAGCTAGCTAAGGTTGAGGGGAGGCCACCAGATTTTAGCTAGCTAACGTTAGTGTTGCTAGCTATGTTTGACGAACTTTGCTAGCTAATGACAACATTGCCATCTGTCTACAGTAAATTTGATGACATGAACGTTGTTTCCTACTAAACATTGGACTACTTTAGCAATGTCATCGTATTTCCAGGCACTATAGTATAATTTAGACGAAACAGTAGTTAGCCTCCGTCCAGAATGACTGGGCTTATCACCGCTTCAGGGCACCATTCATTCCTCCGAATGAAATTTCTAAGTGAGAATTGCCAAAACAATCTGAGATAGCAAAATTATTTTAGGCCTACGCTTGCATGGAATCGACCTTTAGTCAAAAGTAGTGCACTATGGAGGGATTCATTGCCATTTCATCCTCAGTAGCTCCCAGAGCCTCTCCATACCATCTTCATTACGCCTCTCCAACTAGGTGTGTTGATCTAGGATCAGCTATGCCTTTGAGATCATAATGAATAAAGGTTAATTGACTAGGTGTGTTGATCTAGGATCAGCTATGCCTTTGAGATCATAATGAATAAAGGTTAATTGACTAGGTGTGTTGATCTAGGATCAGCTATGTCTTGGAGATCATAATGAATAAAGGTTATTTGGCTAGGTGTGTTGATCTAGGATCAGCTATGCCTTTGAGATCATAATGAATAAAGGTTATTTGGCTAGGTGTGTTGATCTAGGATCAGCTATGCCTTGGAGATCATAATGAATAAAGGTTATTTGGCTAGGTGTGTTGATCTAGGATCAGCTATGCCTTTGAGATCATAATGAATACGGTTATTTGTTTTACTCGTTATTGTTATTTACTGTGTATTTATTCCTCGTGTCACTATTTCTATTTTCTATGTAGCCCTTTCCTGTTTCCAGTGAAATTATATATTTCATAATTTCATAATTAATAAACATTATATCAAAAACCCTGCAGGAAATCTGGTGTTTTTATGTCAAACGGTTTTGTTATATTTCAGTCTTCTGAGATGTACAGTACCAGTCAAAAGTTTGGACACACCTACTCATTCAAGGGTTTTTCTTTATTTTTACTATTTTCTACATTGTAGAATAATAGTGAAGACATCAAAACTATGAAATAACACATATGGAATCAGGTAGTAACCATGTGCAAAGCTGTCATCAAGGCAAAGGGTGGCTATTTGAAGAATCTCAAATATAAAATAGATCTTGATTTGTTTAACACTGTTTTGGTTACTACATGATTCCATATGTGTTATTTCATAGTTTTGATGTCTTCACTTTTATTCTACAATGTAAAAAAATAGTAAAAATAAAGAAAAACCCTTGAATGAGTAGGTGTGTCCAAACTTTTGACTGGTATTGTATATAAAGTGTAATATTGGGATGCAAACTCAAGATGTAATACATTTCAACTCTATATCTGACATAGTACAGGTGTCGCCTTTTTGTAAGCCCATAACCATGTGTGTGAGGTGTATACTTTTGTTTCAAAGTAGATTTGTTTAAGACTACCTAGAAAAACTCTGTGACCCCGATTCAGCCCCCTGCAGTAAACGGTTCATCGTTTATCTTATCTTTTAACTCTGCATTGTTGGATAGGACCCGTAAGTAAGCATGTTGATTTGATGGACAGGTGGGGGTCCTGATCCTAGATCAGAGAGGCTTTGTGGATACGGGACCTGGACTAACGTCCTTTCTACAGAGAACCAAGAAGCCATTACCTCTCAACTCTAAGTCTGTGAAAACACAGGAAGGTTCCCAGCTCCCATAGAACAACAATAGGACGTTCCTCCTACAGACCAGATGCTATCTCCTCTCCCAAAAAGTCCCCCTCACTGTGCTTACGTAACAAGCTGACACAGCCTCAGAGTTAGACAACAGTCCTGGGCCCGTCTTCATAAAGCATCTCTCAGAGTTAGACAACAGTCCTGGGCCCGTCTTCATAAAGCATCTCTCAGAGTTAGACAACAGTCCTGGGCCCGTCTTCATAAAGCATCTCTCAGAGTTAGACAACAGTCCTGGGCCCGTCTTCATAAAGCATCTCTCAGAGTTAGACAACAGTCCCTGGGCCCGTCTTCATAAAGCATCTCTCAGAGTTAGACAACAGTCCTGGGCCCGTCTTCATAAAGCATCTCTCAGAGTTAGACAACAGTCCTGGGCCCGTCTTCATAAAGCATCCCTCAGAGTTAGACAACAGTCCCTGGGCCCGTCTTCATAAAGCATCTCTCAGAGTTAGACAACAGTCCTGGGCCCGTCTTCATAAAGCATCTCTCAGAGTTAGACAACAGTCCTGGGCCCGTCTTCATAAAGCATCTCTCAGAGTTAGACAACAGTCCCTGGGCCCGTCTTCATAAAGCATCTCTCAGAGTTAGACAACAGTCCTGGGGCCCGTCTTCATAAAGCATCTCTCAGAGTTAGACAACAGTCCCTGGGCCCGTCTTCATAAAGCATCCCTCAGAGTTAGACAACAGTCCTGGGCCCGTCTTCATAAAGCATCCCTCAGAGTTAGACAACATTCCTGGGCCCGTCTTCATAAAGCATCTCTCAGAGTTAGCAAAACAGTCCTGGGGCCCGTCTTCATAAGCATCTCCCAGAGTTTAGACAACAGTCCTGGGCCCGGCTTCATAAGCATCTCTCAGAGTTAACAACAGTCCTGGGCCCGTCTTCATAAAGCATCTCTCAGAGTTAGACAACAGTCCTGGGCCCGTCTTCATAAAGCATCTCTCAGAGTTTAGACAACAGTCCTGGGCCCGTCTTCATAAAGCATCTCTCAGAGTTAGACAACAGTCCTGGGCCCGTCTTCATAAAGCATCCTCAGAGTTAGACAACCGTCCCTGGGCCCGTCTTCATAAGCATCCCTCAGAGTTTGACAACAGTCCTGGGCCCGTCTTCATAAAGCATCTCTCAGAGTTAGACAACAGTCCTGGGCCCGTCTTCATAAAGCATCCCTCAGAGTTAGACAACAGTCCTGGGCCCGTCTTCATAAAGCATCTCTCAGAGTTAGACAACAGTCCTGGGCCCGTCTTCATAAAGCATCTCTACAAAGTTAGAACAACAGTCCTGGGCCCGTCTTCATAAGCATACCCTCAGAGTTAGACAACAGTCCTGGGCCCGTCTTCATAAAGCATCTCTCAGAGTTAGACAACAGTCCTGGGCCCGTCTTCATAAAGCATCTCTCAGAGTTAGACAACAGTCCTGGGCCCGTCTTCATAAAGCATCTCTCAGAGTTAGACAACAGTCCTGGGCCCGTCTTCATAAAGCATCTCTCAGAGTTAGACAACAGTCCTGGGCCCCGTCTTCATAAAGCATCTCTCAGAGTTAGACAACAGTCCTGGGCCCGTCTTCATAAAGCATCTCTCAGAGTTAGACAACAGTCCTGGGCCCGTCTTCATAAAGCATCTCTCAGAGTTAGACAACAGTCCTGGGCCCGTCTTCATAAAGCATCTCTCAGAGTTAGACAACAGTCCTGGGCCCGTCTTCATAAAGCATCTCTCAGAGTTAGACAACAGTCCTGGGCCCGTCTTCATAAAGCATCTCTCAGAGTTAGACAACAGTCCTGGGCCCGTCTTCATAAAGCATCTCTCAGAGTTAGACAACAGTCCTGGGCCCGTCTTCATAAAGCATCTCTCAAGTTAGACAACAGTCCTGGGGGCCGTCTTCATAAAGCATCTCTCAGAGTTAGACAACAGTCCTGGGCCCGTCTTCATAAAGCATCTCTCAGAGTTAGACAAACAGTCCTGGGCCCGTCTTCATAAAGCATCTCTCAGAGTTAGACAAACAGGTCCTGGGCCCGTTCTTCATAAAGCATCTCTCAAGAGTCAGACAACAGTCACTGGGAACCCGTTCTTCATAAAAGCAGCTCTCAGAGTTAGACAACAGTCCTGGGGCCCGTCTTCATAAAAGCCATCTCTCAGAGTTAGACAACAGGTCCAGGGGGGGGCCCGTCTTCATGACAGGCATCTCTCAGAGTAGACAACAGTCCTGGGCCCCGTCTTCATAAAGCATCTCTCAGAGTTAAGACAACAGTCCTGGGCCCGTCATTCATAAAGCATCTCTCAGAGTTAGACAACAGTACCTGGGCCCGTCTTCATAAAGCATCTCCAGGTCAGGAAAGTTAGACAACATCCTGGGCCCCGTCTTCATAAAGCATCTCTCAGAGTTAGACAACAGTCCTGGGCCCGTCTTCATAAAGCATCTCTCAGAGTTAGACAACAGTCCTGGGCCCGTCTTCAATAAAGCATCTCTCAGAGTTAGACAACAGTCCTGTGGCCCGTCTTCATAAAGCATCTCTCAGAGTTAGACAACATCCTGGGCCCGTCTTCATAAAGCATCTCTCCAGAGTTAGACACAGTCCTGGGCCCGTCTTCATAAAGCATCTCTCAGAGTTAGACAACAGTCCTGGGCCCGTCTTCATAAAGCATCTCTCAGAGTTAGACAACAGTCCTGGGCCCGTCTTCATAAAGCATCTCTCAAGTTAGACAACAGTCCTGGGCCCGTCTTCATAAAGCATCTCTCAGAGTTAGACAACAGTCCTGGGCCCGTCTTCATAAAGCATCTCTCAGAGTTAGACAACAGTCCCCTGGGCCACGTCTTCATAAAGCATCTCTCAAGTTAGACAACAGTCCTGGGCCGCCGTCTTCATAAAGCATCTCTCAGAGTTAGACAACAGTCCTGGGCCCGTCTTCATAGCATCTCTCAGAGTTAGACAACAGTCCTGGGCCCGTCTTCATAAAGCATCTCTCAGAGTTAGACAAACAGTCTGGGCCCGTCTCATAAAGCCTCTCTCAGAGTTAGACAACAGTCCTGGGCCCTTCTTCATAAAGCATCTCTCAGAGTTAGACAACAGTCCTGGGGCCCGTCTTCATAAAGCATCTCTCAGAGTTAGACAACAGTCCTGGGCCCGTCTTCATAAAGCATCTCTCAGGTTAGACAACAGTCCTGGGCCCGTCTTCATAAAGCATCTCTCAGAGTTAGACCAACAGTCCTGGCCCGTCTTCATAAAGCCATCTCTCAGAGTTAGACAACAGTCCTGGGCCCGTCTTCATAAAGCATCTCTCAGAGTGTAGACAACAGTCCTGGGCCCGTCTTCATAAAGCATCTCTCAGAGTTAGACCAACAGTCCTGGGCCCGTCTTCATAAAGCATCTCTCAGAGTTAGACAAACAGTCCTGGGCCCGTCCTTCATAAAGCATCTCTCCGAGTTAGACAACAGTCCTGGCCCGTCTTCATAAAGCATCCCTCAGATTAGACAACAGTCCTGGGGCCCGTCTTCATAAGCATCTCTCAGAGTTAGGACAAACAGTCCTGGGCCCGTCTTCATAAGGCATCTCTCAGAGTTAGACAAACAGTCCTGGGCCCGTCTTCATAAGCATCTCTCAGAGTTAGACAAACAGTCCTGGGCCCGTCTTCATAAAGCATCTCTCAGATTAGACAACAGTCTGGGCCGTCTTCATAAAGCATCTCTCAGAGTTAGACAACCGTCCTGGGCCCGTCTTCATAAAGCATCTCTCAGAGTTAGACAACAGTCCTGGGCCCGTCTTCATAAGCATCTCTCAGAGTAGACAACCAGTCCTGGGCCCGTCTTCATAAAGCTCTCTCAGAGTTAGACAACAGTCCCTGGCCCGTCTTCATAAGCCCGTTCGACAACAGTCCTGGGCCCGTCTTCATAAAGCATCTCTCAGAGTTAGACAACAGTCCTGGGCCCGTCTTCATAAAGCATCTCTCAGAGAAAGCAAACTGATCCTAGTTCAGTACTTCTACTCTGAGACACTTTATGCACATGGATCCTGAATTCCTATCTAAAGCTGAGGGCGGCAGGTAGCTTAGTGGTTAAGAGCGTTGTGCCAGTAACCGAAAGGTCGCTGGTTCTAATCCCCGAGCCGACTAGGTGAAAATTCTGTCGATTTAACCCACTTAACCCTAATTGCTCTGGATAAGAGCGTCTGCTATAGTCATTTAATGTAAATGTTATATCTTTCCTACGTGAACTCAGTTTATAGTGCATCTAATTAGCAACAATTACTGCTATCATCATTTTCTCCGTCAGTTGGAAGTAACAAAACAGTCCTGAAGGTTTCTAAAGGTTATTTATTTCCTATCAGTTTATATGCATAGTTTTGTAATGCAGCTAATCAGAATAAAATCACACAGACTGAGATCATCATTTCGTCCGTCTGTTTAAGCTGCACCCCGTGAAGCTACTTAAACTCTTAGGCTGAGTCCCAAATGGCACCATGCTCCCCATGTAGTGCACTACTATATAGGGAATAGGGTGCCATTTGGGACGCAGCCATAGGTTATAGGCTACGTACCACACGGTGACTGACCTTCAAAACATGCACACATTATTGTACTTCCTAAGCACTTCGACATTCAATAAAAGACGTCAAGTTCTGGAGCTTTAAAGAGGCTATGTCTGTTCTCCCACTAGTTGAAAGGGGTTAACACTGGGTTCGACGCAGGGAGAGAGAGAGAGAGGGAGGGGGGGGAGAGAGAGAGAGAGCGAGAGAGAGCGAGAGAGAGCGAGAGAGAGAGAGAGAGACAGAGACAGAGAGAGAGCGAGAGAGAGAGAGATAGACAGAGAGAAGAGCCGAGAGAGAGAGTAGAGAGAGAGAGAGAGAGAGACAGAGAGAGTGACAGAGAGAGAGAGAGAGAACAGAGACAAGACAGGAGATATAGAGAGAGAATAGATGAGGAGAGATTAGAGTTTAGAGTAGAGAGATAGAACATGATCGAAGTAAGATACATAAGAGACAGAGCAGAGAGAACTCGAGACTAGATAGGATCAGAGTACGAATATAGCAGACGCTAGATTAGAGATATAATCTTCAGAGAACAGATAGTAGATAAGAAGTAGAGTAAGAGAGAGTGACAATAAGAGAGATACCAGACGTCTGAGCATAGATATTCGAAGCGTTGACTTATCTTCATCTCTCCTATCTCCGTGCAGTCTTGTCCATCTCTCTATTAGCATCAGCTCTCAGGTTGTCTGACTCTTCATTAATATACTGAGACGGGTCAATATGCATAACCTATTAGGCCATCCCCCCAGGCCAAAAGCCCATTAAAAACAAGGATACGGGCCAATTTACCCTTAAACACCTATAAATAATTACAAAAAAACTTTTCCCTTTTTGTTTTCGTTAGCAAAACTTTATTCTATTTTTTTATTGGGTTTTTTTTTACTTTCCAAAAAAACAAAATTGTCCCTCACGTTCAGCTGTCAGAGTTTGAGCATAATGCATCGGGGGCATTGCATAATACCTACCACTTTGGTGTCCACGTTTGTTAATGGGGGTTTAAAAATTTGATTTTTTTTAAAACTTTTAAATAGGGCTGCGACGTCATCTTTGATGATTTTTTTACGTTAAAATAGGGCTGCAGACGTCATCTTTTGTGATATTTTTTTACTTTTAAAAGGGCTGCAGACAGTCATTTTTTGATGATTATTTTACTGTTAAATGGGGCTAGACCCCTCTTTTGATATTTTTTACTGTTAAAATGGGCTGCAGACAGTCATTTTATTGATAATTTTACTGTTAAAATGGGTCAGCACCCTTTTTTGATGATTATTTTACTTTTAAAAAATGGGGCTGCGACAGTCATGTTATTGGTTTTTTTTACTTTTGAAAATAGGGCTGCAGACGTCATGCTATTGATGATATATTTTACTGTTAAAATAGGGCTGCAGACAGTCATGCTATTGATGATATATTTTACTGTTAAAATAGGGCTGCAGACAGTCATGATATTGATGATATATTTTGACTGTTGAAGAATAGGGCCTGGGCAGACCAGTCCATGCTATTAATGATATATTTTACTGGGTTACAAATAGGGCGTGCAGACAGTCATGCTATTGATGGATATATTTTACTGTTTAAAATAGGGCTGGCAGACAGGTCATGCTATTGATGATATATTTTACTGGTTAAAATAGGGCTGCAGACAGTCATGCTATTGATTGAATATATTGTACTGTTAAAATAGTGGCTGGCAGACAGTCATGGCTATTGATGATGATATTTTTACTGTACAATAGGGCTGCAGACCGTCTGATATTGATGATCTATTTTACTGTTAAAAATAGGGAGACAGTCATTGCTATGATGATTATAGTTACTGTTAAAATAGGGCGTGAGCCAGTCCTGCTATTGATGATATATTTTACTGTTAAAGAAAATAGGGCTGCATGCCGTCATGCCTAATTGATGAGATATTTTACT
This sequence comes from Coregonus sp. 'balchen', assembly GCA_902810595.1. Lineage (NCBI taxonomy): Eukaryota > Metazoa > Chordata > Actinopteri > Salmoniformes > Salmonidae > Coregonus > Coregonus sp. 'balchen'. The sequence continues at coordinate 3,524,270 of LR778284.1, forward strand.
GTTAAAATAGGGCTGGCAGATACAGTCATGCTATTGATGATATATTTTACTGTTAAAATAGGGCTGCAGACAGTCATGCTATTGATGATATATTTTACTGTTAAAATAGGGCTGCAGACAGTCATGCTATTGATGATATATTTTACCTGTTAAAATAGGGCTGCAGACAGTCCATGCTATTGATGATATTTTACTGTTAAAATAGGGCTGCAGACAGTCATGCTATTGATGATATATTTTACTGTTAAAATAGGGCTTCGACTCATGCTATTGGTGAATATATTTACTGTTAAAATAGGGCTGCAGACAAGTCATGCTATTGATTATATATTTTACTGTTAAAATAGGGCTGCAGACAGTCATGCTATTGATGATATATTTTACTGTTAAAATAGGGCTGCAGACAGTCATGATATTGATGATATATTTTACTGTTAAAATAGGGCTGCAGACAGTCATGCTATTGATGATATATTTTACTGTTAAAATAGGGCTGCAGAATGTTTAGTTATTGTTGTTCTTTATGTGCTCTTATTTCATAGGCTGATTTATTTGGGGCTAATTCACCACCTGAGGAAGTGGAAACTCAACACACATTAGCTGCATCACTAACTCTAAAGATAATTACCCACTGCTAGTAGCCAAGTATTAATCTAACAGTACATTTAATGTAAAAAACAAATGTAAATGTTGCAGTTGTAGCCTACCTACCTACCTTGTTTGTAAAATAATTGCTATTGAGCTCAAAATTGAGTCGAGAAATAGAACATCCTCTCTCCATCTGTGACTACAGGATAGTGGTGTGTTCCCAGCAATTGGATTTTAAAATGTTATACAATCAGAACACTTTTCTTTCTCCCTGAGCATTTATTTCCCCCGGAAAAGGAGAAAGAGAGTGGCTCCTCTCTCACTTTCACTTTCTCCTCAGCAGCAGGGCAGCCCCGGACAATTTGGCCAGCTACAATTTTATTTATCGTCTTTTCATTTATTTTAAAATCGGCCAAAAGCCAGCCATTACCAGTTAACAGAAACCCTGGTGTGTGTGTGTACTTGCGTGTGTGTATGTATTCAGAACTCCAGCTAGGTGCCAAAGAACAGACTGCACAAGCAAAGCTAGATTGGGGATTTGGGGTGACGGGGGGGTGAGATGGGGATAGGCTACTAGGCTTAGGAGGTCCAGCGGGCGGATAACATTTTGGCTTCGCACAATCACAGTCCAGCAGCCAGGAGTTAGTTACTATGGAGGGGGAGAGAGCCTTGCTAACTATGCCCCCGCCCACCTGACCATCATTCCTTTTTTGTATTTCCTGTGTTTGAGGGGTGCAAAATCCACTCGTCACATAAATCTCGCTGGATTGATTGCTTTCATTTTACTCCTGCGACTCTTTCACACTCTTGTTTGTTCCTGTCGTCGCCCCCCCCCCCCCCCCTTAACGTTACGACCTGCGGAAATGTTTGTAATGACCTGTCAAAAACACCCCGGTAACGGATTAAATGAGATCAATGGAATATATTGCCTTTCCGTTTAATCTATAAGGACGCTAAAGCTTCGTCGTATCAACACTTTCATCTCAAGATGGAGAAGAAATATAACTTTATTTTGATGGGTGTTAATTTTTGTGGAAATGTTGGTATTTTGGTATTTTATTAGGATCTCCATTAGCTGTTGTGAAAGCAGCAGCTACTCTTCCTGGGGTCCACACAGAACATGAAACATGACATAATACAGAACATTAATAGACAAGAACAGCTCAAGGACAGAACTACATCTCGTATCCTACATATCAATACATACACACAAACTATCTAGGTCAAATAGGGGAGAGGCGTTGTGCCGTGAGGTGTTGCTTTATCTGGTTTTTGAAACCAGGTTTGCTGTTCATCTGAGCAATATGAGATGGAAGGGAGTTCCAAGCAATAATGGCGCTATATGATACTGTAAGCTTACTTGAATTTGTTCTGGATTTGGGGACTGTGAAAAGACCCCTGGTGGCATGTCTGGTGGGGTAAGTGTGTGTGTCAGAGCTGTGTGTAAATTGACTATGCAAACAATTAGGAATTTTCAACATATGTTTCTGATAAAATGAGGAAGTGATGAAGTCAGTCTTTCCTCAACTCTCAGCCAAGAGAAACTGGCATGCATAGTATTAATATTATCTCTCTGATTACAATGAAGAGCAAGACGTGCCGCTCTGTTCTGGGCCAGCTGCAGCTTAACTAGGTCCTTCTTTGCAGCACTTGACCACACGACTGGACAATAATCAAGATAAGACAAAACTAGAGCCTGCAGGACTTGCTTTGTGGAGTGTGGTGTCAAAAAAGCAGAGCATCTCTTTATTACGGACAGACCTCTCCCCATCTTTACAACCATTGAATCTAAATGTTTACAATCTAAGGTAACGCCAAGTAATTTAGTCTTCTCAATGTGTTCAACAGCCACACCATTCATCACCAGATTCAGCTGAGGTCTAGAACTTAGGGAATGATTTGTACCAAATACAATGCTCTTAGTTTTAGAGATGTTCAGGACCAGTTTATTACTGACCACCCATTCCAAAACAGACTGCAACACTTTGTTAAGGGTTTCAGTGACTTCACTAGCTGTGGTTGCTGATGCGTATAAGGTTGAGTCATCAGCATACATGGACACACATGCTTTGTTTAATGCCAGTGGCAGGTCATTGGTAAAAATAGAAAAGAGTAAAGGGCCTAGAGAGCTGCCCTGCGGTACACCACACTTCACATGTTTGACATTAGAGAAGCTTCCATTAAAGAAAACCCTCTGAGTTCTATTAGATAGATAGCTCTAAATCCACGACATGGCAGAGGTTGAAAAGCCACAAAACATATGTTTTCTCAACAACCGGTTATAATTAATAATGTCAAAGGCTGCACTGAAATCTCCCACAATCTTCTTATTATCAATTTCTTTCAACCAATCATCAGTCATTTGTGTCAGTGCAGTACATGTTGAGTGCCCTTCTCTATAAGCATGCTGAAAATCTGTTGTTAATTTGTTTACAGAGAAACAGCATTGTATTTGGTCAAACACCATTTTTTCCAACAGTTTGCTAAGAGCTGGCAGCAAGCTGATAGGTCTGCTGTTAGAACCAATAAAGGCTGCTTTACCACGCTTGGGTAGCAGAATGACTTTGGCTTCCCTCCAGGCCTGAAGACAAAGACTTTCCTCTAGGCTCAGATTAAAGATATGACAGAAATGAAAAAAGTAATCATTTAATATGGTTGAAATGTTTCCAAATGAGATGCGCTGAAATGAAAGCAACATCTGAGAATGAACACTCCGATTCTAGTGATATTATGTCTGATCTCACAAACAATGGAAAGCATGTTTAGATGGGTGGAATCTAGAGCCAAGCGTGGAGATGTTTTATCCGAGGGTATCCTGCTAGTGACACGCTTGTTGAATTATGCAATAGAACGTGACACCAACAGTAATTAATGAGGCAGTCTAGACAGCGCAGGTGAGCGCAGGTGGGGTAGACAGAGCACGTGTTTGATGGTTGTCGCCCTATGGCACCCTATATAGTGCACTAGTTTTGACCAGAGCACAACGGGCCCTCGCCAAAGTAGTGCACAGGGAATAGTGTGCCATTTGAGACGCACCCAGAGAGGCACAGAGAGCCAGAGAGGCAGTGGCCAAGGCATCTCCATCCATCTTAGCTCAGCCTGCCTTCATCAGCCTTTTACATATTACATCAGCCTGCCATCAGCCTAAGCCCTAACCCCAGCCCCAGCCCTAACACCTAGCCCTAACACCCAGCCCTAACACCTAGCCCTAACACCTAGCCCTAACACCCAGCCCTAACACCCAGCCCTAACACCCAGCCCTAACACCCAGCCCTAACACCCAGCCCTAACACCCAGCCCTAACACCTAGCCCTAACACCCAGCCCTAACACCCAGCCCTAACACCTAACACCCAGCCCTAACACCCAGCCCTAACACCCAGCCCCAACACCCAGCCCTAACACCCAGCCCTAACACCCAGCCCTAACACCCAGCCCTAACACCTAGCCCTAACACCCAGCCCTAACACCCAGCCCTAACACCCAGCCCTAACACCCAGCCCTAACACCCAGCCCTAACACCCAGCCCTAACACCTAACACCCAGCCCTAACACCTAGCCCTAACACCTAGCCCTAACACCTAGCCCTAACACCCAGCCCTAACACCTAGCCCTGACACCTAGCCCTAACACCCAGCCCTAACACCTAGCCCTAACACCTAGCCCTAACACCCAGCCCTAACACCCAGCCCTAACACCCAGCCCTAACACCTACACCCAGCCCTAACACCCAGCCCTAACACCCAGCCCTAACACCCAGCCCTATCACCCCAGCCCTAACACCTAACACCCAGCCCTAACACCCAGCCCTATCACCCAGCCCTAACACCCAGCCCTAACACCCAGCCCTAACACCCAGCCCTAACACCCAGCCCTAAACACCTAGCCCTAACACCTAGCCCTAAACACCCAGCCCTAACACCCAGCCCTAACACCCAGCCCTAACAACCCAGCCCTATCACCCAGCCCTAACACCCAGCCCTAACACCCAGCCCTAACACCTAGCCCTAACACCATAGCCCTACACCTAGCCCTAACACCTAGCCCTAACACCTAGCCCTAACACCCAGCCCTAACACCCAGCCCTAACACCCCGCCCTAACACCCAGCCCTAACACCCCAGCCCTAACACCCAGCCCTAACACCCAGCCCTAACACCCAGCCCTCCACCCAGCCCTACACCCACCCAGCCCTAACACCCCTAAAACACCCAGCCCCTAACACCCAGCCCTAACACCCAGCACCTAACACCGAACACCCAGCCCTATCACCCAGCCCCTAACACCTACACACCCAGCCCTAACACCAGCCCATCACCACAGCCCATAACACCTAACACCCAAGCCCTAACACCCAGCCCTAACACCTAGCCCTAACACCCAGCCCATCACCCAGCCCTAACACCTAGCCCTAACACCTAGCCCTAACACCTAACACCCAGCCCTAACACCCAGCCCTATCACCCAGCCCTAACACCTAACACCCAGCCCTAACACCCAGCCCTAACACCTAGCCCTAACACCTAGCCCTAACCACCCAGCCCTAACACCTAGCCCTAACACCTAGCCCTAACACCCAGCCCCTAACACCTGACACCCAGCCCTAACACCCAGCCCCACACCCAGCCCTAACACCCCAGCCCAACAACCCAGCCCAACACCCAGCCCTACACTAGACCTAGCCCTCTAACACCAGCCCTAACACCCACCCCAGCACCCACCAAACCCCAGCCCTAACACCCAGCCCTAACCCCCTAGCCCTAAAAACCCAGCCCTAACACCTAGCACCTAGCCCTATCCCCCAGCCCTAACCCCAGCACCCACCCTAACACCCAGCCCAACACCCAGCCCTAAACCTAGCCCTAACACCCCAGCCCTAACACCCAGCCCTAACACCTAGCCCTAAAAACCTAAACCCCAGCCCCCAACACCTAGCCCTAACACCTAGCACCCAGCCCTAACACCCAGCCCTAACCCCCTAGCCCCAACACCTAGCCCTATCACCCAGCCCCAACACCTAGCCCTAACCCCCAGCCCTACACCCCAGCCCTAACACCTAGCCCTAACACCCAGCCCTACACCCACCCTAACCACCCAGCCCTAACACCCCACCCTAAACCCGCTCCCTCACACCCAGCCCTAACACCTACCCACCCTACCCCAGCCCTAACCCCCCCCCTAACACCGCACCCTACCACCCAGCACTAACACCTAACCCCAGCTCCATCCCAAACCCCAGCCCTATACCCTAGTCTCAGCTCCATCCCTAACCCCAGCCCTATACCCTAGACTTAGCCCTAACCCTAACCCCAGCCCTATACCCTAGTCTCAGCCTCAGCCCTAACCCCAGCCCTATACCCTAGACTCAGCTCCAGCCCTAACCCCAGCCCTATACCCTAGACTTAGCCCTAACCCTAACCCCAGCCCTATACCCTAGTCTCAGCCCTAACCCTAACCCCAGCCCTATACCCTAGATTTAGCCCTAACCCTAACCCCAGCCCTGTACCCTAGTCTCAGCTCCAGCCCTAACCCCAGCCCTATTCCCTAGTCTCAGCCCCAGCCCCATTGCTAGGGGTGAGTTATAGCTCTCACGCTTCGACAAACCCTAACATCAGGCATGTGTCTCTCTCTCCCTCACTCTGGGTGTCTGGGGGGGAGGTTTAACGTTGTGTGAACTTCAACACGGTCACGGCGCACAAATTCTCAACACTTCTATTTAAAACGACACGCCACTCTCATGATGCACCCATCCTCTCAGCGGGCTGGAAGACTGATACTGTAATATTACTGACAAACTATAGGTTAGCTTGACTTTAAGTCTGACTTTAACACAGGCCACTTTCATACCAATAAAACTAACATACTGACCACACCGCCCGGGTTGCGTGGGCGAGCGTCTGCGTAGCCAGGCGCTAAAATAGAACTTGATTTTATTTTTGACGCTTGACGCGCTGCAAGTCCCTCCTGATTGAAAGATGAACTGAGGTCCACACTCCAGTCCAGTTGGTGGTGGTAATGCATCTTAAAGTTGGTTGCCAACCGCCACATAAAGTCCACAGAAGAAGAAGAAGAAGAAGACTGAAGCGATTACTAGAAACTAACTAGGTTTCCCCTTTTATCTGTGTATTAAGTGTCAGAGTAGAGAACAAATGATTTTGTGTGACTCGAAATCGGTAAAAATTCTACAAAGATCCAGAAAAAAAACCTTGTGCATTTCAGGTAAAATAACAACCCAATGTTGATATCCCAGGACAAATGAGCTAGCAACAGCAAGCTAGCTAGCTAAATGTCCATCAGTGTTTCATGTGTTTCGACCTGTCCCCAAATTAATATAGTTGGTTCAGAGTTGGTTTTGATATTTCAACCTGCGTGTCCTGATCGAGTCTGGTGTGGGTGGACAAAATCAATATGCGCGTGATGGCGGACGCACTCGCGTGCCGGTCTAGTCAGCATGTAACTGTCTTCAAGTCATTTACAACAGTAACAACAATGACCACAAGTCCAGCGTCTGAATTTACAAGAAAGTCTTAGTGTAGGGTAATCCCTGCTGTTAAAACCACCGTGACAATGTCTGGAACAAGCCAATTAACTAAAGACAGACTACAACAAGCCAATTAACTAAAGACAGACTACAACAAGCTAATTAACTAAAGACAGACTACAACAAGCCAATTAACTAAAGACAGACTACAACAAGCCAATTAACTAAAGACAGACTACAACAAGCCAATTAGCTAGTCAGACTACAACAAGCCAATTAGCTAGTCAGACTACAACAAGCTAATTAGCTAGTCAGACTACAACAAGCTAATTAGCTAAAGACAGACTACAACAAGCTAATTAGCTAGTCAGACTACAACAAGCTAATTAGCTAGTCAGACTACAACAAGCTAATTAGCTAGTCAGACTACAACAAGCTAATTAGCTAGTCAGACTACAACAAGCTAATTAGCTAGTCAGACTACAACAAGCTAATTAGCTAGTCAGACTACAACAAGCTAATTAGCTAAAGACAGACTACAACAAGCTAATTAGCTAAAGACAGACTACAACAAGCTAATTAGCTAGTCAGACTACAACAAGCTAATTAGCTAGTCAGACTACAACAAGCTAATTAGCTAAAGACAGACTACAACAAGCTAATTAGCTAAAGACAGACTACAACAAGCTAATTAGCTAGTCAGACTACAACAAGCTAATTAGCTAAAGACAGACTACAACAAGCTAATTAGCTAAAGACGACTACAACAAGCTAATTAGCTAAAGACAGACTACAACAAGCTAATTAGCTAAAGACAGACTACAACAAGCTAATTAGCTAAAGACAGACTACAACAAGCTAATTAGCTAAAGACAGACTACAACAAGCTAATTAGCTAAAGACGAGCTACAACAAGCTAATTAGCTAAAGACGACTACAACAAGCTAATTAGCTAGTCCAGACTACACAAGCTAATTAGCTAGTCAGACTACAACAAGCTAATTAGCTAGTCAGACTACAACAAGCTAATTAACTAAAGACAGACTACAACAAGCTAATTAGCTAGTCAGACTACAACAAGCTAATTAGCTAGTCAGACTACAACAAGCTAATTAGCTAGGTCAGACTACAACAAGCTAATTAGCTAGTCAGACTACAACAAGCTAAATAGCTAGTCAGACTACAACAACTAATTAGCTAGTCAGACTACAACAAGCTAATTAGCTAAAGACAGACGAACTAACAAGCTAATTAGCTAAAGACAGACTACAACAAGCTAATTAGCTAGTCAGACAGACTACAAAAGCAATGTACATGTGAGAGAAACAGTTATTCTGTTTCAGACTAGCATAGAACAAGACTAAATGATTCAAAACAATCAGATACAAGCAGAACCCCCCCCCCCCCCTAGCCAAAACCTTATAGCGAGTTAGCTTTGCTCTCTGTTTGGTGTCTGTCTGGTGTAACAGAGGGGTGGGAGGGTCAACAAACATACTCCTCATTTTTCTGTTTCAGACTAACACGAGAACAAGAGTCGTTGAGTTAAAACAAACAGTCCACAGGCTGAATTCCAGAGACAGGTGAAGACATGGGAGGTGAGCAGTAACAGACTTACCCCAATACGACCACGCTGGAGCTGACAGAGCTGGAGCCGTAGACCCACTGCTGCTCTGCCCTCTCCCACCTCGGGCAGGGCTGGCTGGCTGGCTGGCTGGCTGGCTGGCTGGCTGGCTGGCTGGCTGGCTGGCTGGCTGGCTGGCTGGCTGGCTGGCCACTCCACTCCACTCCACACTGAGCTAATCCTACTTCAGCTGCTGCCTCCCTCCTCTTCACAAGTCAAACTCTATGATAGAGCAACAAGTTTAGCGGTGAATGTCAGTAAAGTGCTCCTCTGTTCAGATACAGAGATGATTCTTACTCCACAGAGAGAGAGAGCGCAACAGAGTAGTGTGATGTGGCTGAGAAAAACAATCGTCACACTCTAACAACACACACACATGCATGCATGGGCACACACACCACTCCTCCCTCTCTCTCTCTCTCCACAATGTCCTCTGGGGGATCATCAGAAATGTGCCCCTCCCCCTCTCTCTCTCTCTCTCTCTCTTTCTCCCCTGCCCCCTCTCTCTCTCTGTCTCTCCCTATCAATTCAATTTCAATTTAAGGGCTTTATTGGCATGGGTTAACATTGCCAAAGCAAGTGAAGTAGATAGTAAACAAAAGTGAAATAAACAATAAATATTAACAGTAAACATTACACTCAGAAGTTCCAAAAGAATAAAGACATTTCAAATGTCATATTATGTCTATATACAGTGTTGTAACAATGTGCAAATAGTTAAAATACAAAAGGGAAAATAAATCAACATAAATATGGATTGTATTTACAATGGTGTTTGTTCTTCACTGGTTGCCCTTTTCTTGTGGCAACAGGTCACAAATCTTGCAGCTGTGATGGCACACTGTGGTATTTCACCCAATAGATATGGGAGTTGATCAAAATTCGGTTTGTTTTCAAATACTTTGTGGATCTCTGTAATCTGAGGGAAATATGTGTCTCTAATATGGTCATACATTTGGCAGGAGGTTAGGAAGTGCAGCTCAGTTTCCACCTCATTTTGTGGGCAGTGTGCACATAGCCTGTCTTCTCTTGAGAGCCAGGTCTGCCTACGGTGGCCTTTCTCAATAGCAAGGCTATGCTCACTGAGTCTGTACATAGTCAAAGTTTTTCTTAAGTTTAGGTCAGTCACAGTGGTCAGGTATTCTGCCACTGTGTACTCTCTGTTTAGGGCCAAATAACATTCTAGTTTGCTCTGATTTTTAGTTAATTCTTTCCAATGTGTCAAGTAATTCTTTTTGTTTTCTCATGAGTTGGTTGGGTCTAATTGTGTTGTTGTCCTGGGGCTCTGTGGGGTCTGTTTGTGTTTGTGAACAGAGCCCAAGGACAAGCTTACTTTGGGGACTCTTCTCCAGGTTCATCTCTCTGTAGGTGATGGCTTTGTTATGGACGGTCTCTCTGTCGCTCCCTCCCTCTCTCTTTACAGTACACCCCCCACTCCCTCCCTCCCTCCCTCCTCTCTCCCTCCCTCCCTCTCCTCCCTCCAGTCCACCCCCTCTCCCTCCCTCCTCCAGTCCACCCCCTCTCCCTCTCTCTCTCCCTCCATCCAGTCCACCCCCCTCCTCCCTCCCTCTCCCCTCCCCTCCCTCCCTCGCTCGCTCCCTCCAGTCCACCCCCTCCTCCCTCCTCCCTCCCTCCAGTCCACCCCCTCTCCCTCTCCCTCCCTGCCAGTCCCCCACCCCCTCTCCCTCCCTCCATCCCCCACCACCTCCCTCTCCCTCCCCTCTCCTCCCCCAGTCCACCGCCCCCTCTCCCTCAGCCACCCTCACTCCCTCCATCCACCCTCTCCCCTCCCCCCTCCATCCAGCCCTCTACTCCCTCCAGTGCCAGCCCCTTTTACCTCCCTCCAGTCCAGCCCTCTACTCCTCCAGTCCAGCCCCTCTACTCCCCTCCAGTCCAGCCCCTCTACTCCCTCCCTCCAGTCCAGCCCCTCTACTCCCTCAGTCCAGCCCCTCCCTCCCTCCCTCCAGTCCAGCCCCTCTACTCCTCATCCATCCAGCCCCTCTACTCCTCCATCCAGTCCCCCTTCCCTCCTCCACCCCTCTACCCTCCTCCAGTCCAGCCCTCTACTCCCTCCAGTCCAGCCTCTACTCCCTCCAGTCCAGCCCCTCTACTCCCTCCTCCAGCCCCTCTACTCCCTCCAGTCCAGCCCCTCTACTCCCTCCAGTCCAGCCCCTCTCTCCCTCCATCCAGCCCCTCTACTCCCTCCAGTCCAGCCCCTCTACCCCTCCTGTCCAGCCCCTCTACTCCCTCCAGTCCAGCCCCTCTACTCCCTCCAGTCCACCCCTCTACTCCCTCCAGTCCAGCCCCTCTTACTCCCTCCAGTCAGCCCCTCTACTCCCCATCCAGCCCCTCTACTCCCTCCATCCAGCCCCTCTACTCCCTCCAGTCCAGCCCTCTACTCCCTCCAGTCAGCCCTCTACTCCCTCCATTCCCCAGCCCCTCTACTCCCTCCAGTCCAGTCCACCCCCTCTTCCCTCTACTCCCTCCAGTCCAGCCCCCCTCTACTCCCTCCAGTCCAGCCCCTCTACTCCCTCCAGTCCAGCCCCCTCTACTCCCTCCAGTCCAGCCCTCTACTCCCTCCAGTCCAGCCCCTCTACTCCCTCCAGTCCCCCTCTACTCCCTCCAGTCCACCCCCTTCTCACTCCCTCCAGTCCAGCCCCTCTACTCCCCCATCCAGCCCCTCTACTCTCCCCTCCAGTCCAGTCCCCCTACTCCCTCCAGTCCAGTCCCTCCTCTCCCCTCCATTCCAGCCCCTCTACTCCCTCCAGTCCAGCCCTCTACTCCCCCTCCAGTCCAGCCCCTCTACTCCTCCAGTCCAGCCCTCTACTCCTCCAGTCCAGCCCCTCTACTCCCTCCAGTCCAGCCCCTCTCTCTCCCTCCGTCCAGCCCCTCCCTACTCCCTCCCTCCAGCCCCTCTATTTCCTCCATTCCAGCCCCTCTCCCTCCCTCCAGTCCAGCCCCTCTACTCCCTCCAGTCCAGCCCTCTACTCCTCCCTCCAGTCCAGCCCTCTACTCCCTCCAGTCCCAGCCCCTCTACTCCCTCCAGTCCAGCCCCTCTACTCCCCCAGTCCACTCCCCTCTACTCCCTCCAGTCCAGCCCCTCTACTCCCTCCAGTCCAGCCCCTCTACTCCCTCCAGTCCAGCCCCTCCTACTCCCTCCACCCCCTCTACTCCTCCAGTCCACCCCTCTACTCCCTCCCTCCAGTCTCCCCCCCCTCTACTCCCTCCATCCAGCCCCTCTACTCCCTCCAGTCCAGCCCTCTACTTCCCTCCAGTCCAGCCCCTCTACGCCCTCCAGTCCAGCCCCTCTACTACTCCCTCCAGTCCAGCCCTCTCTCCCTCCAGTCCAGCCCCTCTACTCCCTCCAGTCCAGCCCCTACTCCCTCCTCCCGTCCAGCCCCCTCTACTCCCTCCAGTCCAGCCCCTCTACTCCCTCCAGTCCAGCCCCTCTACTCCCTCCAGTCCAGCCCCTCTCCCTCCCTCCAGTCCAGCCCCTCTCCCCTCCCTCCAGTCCAGCCCCTCTCTCCCTCCAGCCCCTCTACTCCTCCCTCCAGTCCAGCCCCTCTACTCCTCCCTCCAGTCCACCCCTCTACTCCCTCCATCCAGCCCCTCTACTCCCTCCAGTCCAGCCCCTCTAACTCCCTCCATTTCCAGCCCCTCTCCCTCCCTCCAGTCCAGCCCCTCTACTTCCCTCCAGTCCAGCCCCTCTACTCCCTCCAGTCCAGCCCCTCTACTCCCCCTCCAGTCCAGCCCCTCTACTCCCTCCAGTCCAGCCCCTCTACTTCCCCCCTCCCAGCCCCTCTACCTCCCTCCAGTCCAGCCCCTCTACTCCCTCCAGTCCAGCCCCTCTACTCCCTCCAGTCCAGCCCCTCTACTCCCTCCAGTCCAGCCCCTCTACTCCCTCCAGTCCAGCCCCTCTACTCCCTCCAGTCCAGCCCCTCTACTCCCTCCAGTCCAGCCCCTCACTCCCCTCCAGCCCAGCCCCTCTACTCCCCTCCAGTCCACCCCTCTACTACTCCCTCCAGTCCAGCCCCTCAAACTCCCTCCAGTCCATCTCCCCCTCCAGTCCCTCCCTCCAGTCCCAGCCCTCTCTCTACTCTCCCTCCAGTCCAGCCCCTCTACTCCCTCCAGTCCAGCCCCTCTACTCCCTCCAGTCCAGCCCCTCTACTCCCTCCAGTCCAGCCCCTCTACTCCCTCCAGTCCAGCCCCTCTACTCCCTCCAGTCCAGCCCCTCTACTCCCTCCAGTCCAGCCCCTCTCCCTCCCTCCAGTCCAGCCCCTCTACTCCCTCCAGTCCAGCCCCTCTACTCCCCTCCAGCCCAGCCCCTCTCCCTCCCCTCCCAGTCCAGCCCCTCTACTCCCTCCAGTCCAGCCCCTCTACTCCCCTCCAGTCCAGCCCCTCCAGTCCACCCCCCTCTCCCTCTCCCTCCCTCCAGTCCAGCCCCTCTACTCCCTCCAGTCCAGCCCCTCTACTCCCTCCAGTCCAGCCCCTCTACTCCCTCCAGTCCAGCCCCTCTCCCTCCCTCCAGTCCAGCCCCTCTACTCCTCCAGTCCAGCCCCTCTTACTCCCTCCAGTCCAGCCCCCTCTACTCCCTCCCGTCCAGCCCCTCTACTCCCTCCAGCCCCTCTACTCCCTCCAGTCCAGCCCCTCTACTCCCTCCAGTCCAGCCCCTCTACTCCCTCCAGTCCAGCCCCTCTGTTGTCTGTTCCAGCACGTGACTGTGCCCCTCTCTCTATCTGATCCCCTGTGAGTGCAGCAGACAGCTGGGGAGAACAGCCAGATACAGCTAGCCCCACACACACACACACACACACACACCTCTCCACAGTGGAAGAAAAACCCAGGGAGCAGATCACATAGCAGCCAAGGGAATATTTAAGGCTCATATTATGGTCTGGCAGGAAGCACTCAGAGAAGAACGTTCTCCCTGCATCCCAAATAGCACCCTATTCCTTATATAGTGCACTACTTTTGACCAGAGCACTGTGGGCCCTCGTCAAAAGAGGTGCACTATATAGGGAATAGGGTGCTATTTGGGATACAAACACAGACTGGCTGCTTGGCTTGAGCACCAGAGAGAAAGACCTATGGAAAAGAAAGGCACCCTATTCCCTATATAGTGCACTATTTTTCCTCAAGGCCCATAGGGTTATGGTCAAAAGTAGTGCACTATGTGTTAGGGAATAGGGTGGGCCCTGGTCAAAAGTAGGGCACTACGTAGGGAATAATGTACCATTTGGGACTGACCGACAGACTGACTGCTTGGATTGGGTGCCAGGGAGAGAGAGAGAGAGAGAGATGTATGGGAAAGACAGAATGAAGTCCTATAGTGATTTTCTTTCCAGTGTCCGCACAGTAAAGGTCTTCTAGATCTGACGCGCTCTATGATAAATCATCCCCTGGGGAGAGAGAGATGTTTCCACTCTTTCTCCAATCACGGCAGTCTTACTGGCCTTGTGCAACACACACACAGAGAGAGATCCAGCCATCAACGCCCCTGGCAGCGTGCGTCCCAAATGCCACCCTATTCCCTATGTAGTTCACTGCTTTTGACCAGGGCCCATAGAGCTCTGGTCAAAAGTAGTGCACATATAAATTGGGAATACGGTGTAATTTGGGACACATGTGCAGATTGTACAGGATAACAACCTTCAGGTGATGCTATCTAATCTGTTGTACCACATAGCTAGGCAGTTAGTGTCCTGGCTACTCTTTCACCTCACCTTGGCCAAATGGCACCCTGTTCCCTATGTAGTGCACTACTTTAGACCAGGGCCCCGTAGGGAACAGGGTGCCATTTGGGATGCAGACCAAAGGTTATAACATATGTCACTATTAAAAAGGCCAGTAAATGCCCAGTAAGTGTATATGATATACTCTGGTAAGGTAAAGGTGGAGTCTTGTAATGATTAAGCTAGGCTAGTAAAACAGGCTAACACATCTGTTGCTACGTTTAACGAGCCTTGCAGAATGGAGTGTCCAAACGACAGAGAACACACTGTAGGAAACTGGCACCCTACTCTGGTCACAAATCGACCAGCGCTCATCATCTCAACACAACAACAAAACACAAACCAATCAAACGAACACCTTCCTGTTGTACCCACTTTTCTTGCACTAACTTTGATTTGACACAAATCGACCAGCGCTCATCATCTCAACACAACAACAAAACACAAACCAATCAAACGAACACCTTCCTGTTGTACCTTTCTTGGCCTAAAACGTGTCTTTTCTTACTGACACTGACAGCTGCTTTATTGAGGAGAGTCGTACTGACTGTGACGGTGATGTGGTTGTCCCATCTAGCTATCTTAAGAGATGCACTAAATAGTATTCATCCACCTTGACGTTTTTCCTATTTTGTTGCATATCAACCTGTAATTTAAATAGATTTTTATTTGGATTTCATGTAATGGACATACACAAAATAGTCCAAATTGGTGAAGTGAAATGAAAAAGATAACTTGTTTCAAAAAAAATCTAAAAAATAAATAACGGACAAGTGGTGCGTGCATATGTATTCACCCACTTTGCTATGAAGCCCCTTCAGAACAACATAATTAGTTAAATAAAGTCCACCTGTGTGCAATCTAAGTGTCACATGATCTCAGTATATATACACACCTGTTCTGAAAGGCCCCAGAGTCTGCAACACCACTAAGCAAGGGGCACCACCAAGCAAGCGGCACCATGAAGACCAAGGAGCTCTCCAAACAGGTCAGGGACAAAGTTGTGGAGAAGTACAGAGCAGGGTTGGGTTATAAAAAAATATCAGAAACTAACCTGCCAAGAGAGGGCCGCCCACCAAAACTCACGGACCAGGCAAAGAGGGCATTAATCAGAGAGGCAACAAAGAGACCAAAGAAAACCCTGAAGGAGCTGCAAAGCTCCGCAGCGGAGATCGGAGTTCCTGTCCATAGGACCACTTTAAGCCGTACACTCCACAGAGCTGCACATACTACCATCTCATACTGTTAGCTAACGTTAGGCCATACATATTGAATTAACTGTATAACGGATTTAAAAAAGTTGTACCCCTTCTAATAATACTAAACAAACTTAGTACAACACCTAGCGACCTCGCCAAGAGATTTTCGACTTTTGGTATTGAAGTGAATGGAGCTCTAGCACGTCTGGGCCACCCCCCTTATTATTATAATAATTTTTTTGGGTAATTTAGCAGACGCTCTAGCGACTTACAGGAGCAATTTAGGGTTAAGTGCCTTGCTCAAGGGCACATCGACAGATTTTCACCTAGTCGGCTCTGGGATTAGAACCAGCGACCTTTCGCCCCCTGCATTGGTGTTTGACAGCACCATTGAAAGCGTGTCCCAGACGAGTTTTAGTCTAAGTTAATTTATCAGAGGCATAGATCTATCATTTCTCCTAATTGATGTGCTAAAATACTATATACAGCAGTCCACTGAAGTAATTACACCCATTCTGACTGTACTGCTTCAGCTTCTATTCAGCTGAACAGATCTCCCACTACCGTACAAATCTTTTTAGAAGCAAGCACACACATTTTCTTCAAGAAATGTCCTTATTCTATGTTGGTCATATTTATATAAAATCCAATTGATTTTTACCCAAATGCTGTTTTGTTATTTCCCAAATTCTGTTTTCTCCGTTTTATTTTTCCAGGTTTCAGACTTTCCCAATTTGTATAGAAAAAAAACTTGAATGTTACTAGCATCAGTCTACATTAATGTTACTAACATCAGTCTACATTAATGTTCCTAACATCAATCTACATTAATGTTCCTAACATCAGTCTACATTAATGTTCCTAACATCAGTCTACATTAATGTTCCTAACATCAGTCTACATTAATGTTCCTAACATCAGTCTACATTAATGTTCCTAACATCAGTCTACATTAATGTTCCTAACATCAGTCTACATTAATGTTCCTAACGTCAGTCTACATTAATGTTCCTAACATCAGTCTACATTAATGTTCCTAACATCAGTCTACATTAATGTTCCTAACATTAGTCTACATTAATGTTCCTAACATCAGTCTACATTAATGTTCCTAACATCAGTCTACATTAATGTTCCTAACATCAGTCTACATTAATGTTCCTAACATCAGTCTACATTAATGTTACTAACATCAGTCTACATTAATGTTCCTAATATCAGTCTACATTAATGTTCCTAACGTCAGTCTACATTAATGTTCCTAACATCAGTCTACATTAATGTTCCTAACATCCGTCTACATTAATGTTACTAACATCAGTCTACATTAATGTTCCTAACATCAGTCTACATTAATGTTCCTAACATCAGTCTACATTAATGTTCCTAACATCAGTCTACATTAATGTTCCTAACATCAGTCTACATTAATGTCACTAACGTCAGTCTACATTAATGTTACTAACATCAGTCTACATTAATGTTACTAACATCAGTCTACATTAATGTTAGTAATATCAGTCTACATTAATGTTCCTAACGTCAGTCTACATTAATGTTCCTAACGTCAGTCTACATTAATGTTACTAACATCAGTCTACATTAATGTTAGTAATATCAGTCTACATTAATGTTAGTAATATCAGTCTACATTAATGTTAGTAATATCAGTCTACATTAATGTTAGTAATATCAGTCTACATTAATGTTAGTAATATCAGTCTACATTAATGTTAGTAATATCAGTCTACATTAATGTTAGTAATATCAGTCTACATTAATGTTAGTAATATCAGTCTACATTAATGTTAGTAATATCAGTCTACATTAATGTTAGTAATATCAGTCTACATTAATGTTAGTAATATCAGTCTACATTAATGTTAGTAATATCAGTTACATTAATGTTAGTAATATCAGTCTACATTAATGTTAGTAATATCAGTCTACATTAATGTTAGTAATATCAGTCTACATTAATGTTAGTAATATCAGTCTACATTAATGTTAGTAATATCAGTCTACATTAATGTTACTAACATCAGTCTACATTAATGTTAGTAATATCAGTCTACATTAATGTTAGTAATATCAGTCTGCCGTAACCAGGAACCCTTCATAGAACACACTAGAAATAGCCAGTACCACTCCACCCATAGCAATACTTCCTTCTAACCCCCCCCCCCCCCCCCCAAATTGTAAAGTGGCTATCCCACTGGCTATAGGGTGAACGCACCAATTTGTGAGTCGCTCTGGCTAAGAGCGTCTGCTAAATGACGTTAATGTGCCCTTGAGCAAGGCACTTAACCCTAATTGCTCCTGTAAGTCGCTCTGGTTAAGAGCGTCTGCTAAATGACTAAAATGTAAATGTAAATGCAATACATTAAATGACTGTTTTAATTAGCTTACATTTCTCAGAAATCAAATAATATTTCAACCAAATAATGTTACAGGAACGCTAATCTGAACTGTTTCTATCAACAGAAACAATTTGAGAACAATCTGAGACGGTGGGTGTTGAAGTCCTCTTTACGGTGCTTTCTGAGGTGGAACGACCACCACACATTAACACAGTAGCATTGTGTTTCCACAGACAGGACACAGTAGCATTGTGTTTCCACAGACAGGACACAGACAGGACACAGTAGCATTGTGTTTACACAGACAGGACACAGTAGCATTGTGTTTACACAGACAGGACACAGTAGCATTGTGTTTCCACAGACAGGACACAGTAGCATTGTGTTTCCACAGACAGGACACAGTAGCATTGTGTTTCCACAGACAGGACACAGTAGCATTGTGTTTCCACAGACAGGACACAGACAGGACACAGGGGGGTGATTTCCATTTCCTGTCCAGTGTCTAGTAACATCCGGTCTCTCAAACGCCTATTAAATCTCCAGGACGAGCGCTGAGGGCCTGAGAGAGGAAACACCATGGCACCCTATTCCCTACATAGTGCACTACTTTTGACCAGAGCCCCATAGGTAGTGGACTATGTAGGGAATAGGGTACCATTTGGGACCCAGCCCCGTGCCCAGATAGACACCCAGAACAGTAGCAGGCCAGGCGAGGACAAGCAGAAGGCTACTGACAGAGGCCTGTTGATGCTACAAGTAGCAACACCATATACCAGCCAGACCACAGGGTTTACCTCAACGCTGTTAACTACCATGTGACGTACGTCCCCGTAACTCGGCCTCGCAGTCTTGTTTCACTGAGCGTTCAAGCGCGCGCTACAAGTGACAAGCAACAGTAAGCAGTCTCGAATCCAGTGTTGAATACGCTCAGAGAATCTCTCAAAACGCCAACCACGCTTCGCATAGCTACACTGGTTCAATACAATGACGTTCCTGATTACAGCCCACGCAAACAGATGTGGCTCAGCCATCTGAAGAAAAGAGTAGCGGTGTCTGTCTGCAGCCCAGCCTTGTTGGATGTGAACCAGGATCAGAGGTGGTTTATGGTTCTGTCTAAACGTGTGTTTTGCTGCACCGTGCTGCCTGTGCTGCGATCAACATGAGGTAACTCTAACAGCTGTTAAAACTGGTTGAGATGTTCAGTGGATCTGCTGACTACGACTGAGACACACCAACCTTCCATTTAAACGGAGGTTCAGCTCAACTTCACAACTCTCACACCCACCATTGGACAGGGTGAAAGCAATGGCAGAAAGCAGGTCAATCTATTGCAATACCTCCCCAGGTCAGAGACACCGTCCCTCCACTACTGCCTCCTTCTATTCAAACCCCAAATACAGTCCCACTCAAGTCCTACACCATCCTACACCATCCTACACCATCCTACACCATCCTACACCATCCTACACCATCCTACACCAGACAGCCAGGAAAGGAGACAAGACCACCTACTTCTTCCAGCTCAATCCCAGAGGAGCTGTGGTGTGGACCTAGCTCAGGGCAGAGGAGCTGGGGCCTAGCCCAGGGCAGAGGAGCTGTGGTGTGGACCTAGCTCAGGGCAGAGGAGCTGGGGCCTAGCCCAGGGCAGAGGAGCTGTGGTGTGGACCTAACCCAGGGCAGAGGAGCTGTGGTGAGGGCCTAGCTCAGGGCAGAGGAGCGGGGGTGAGGGCCTAGCTCAGGGCAGAGGAGCGGGGGTGAGGGCCTAGCTCAGGGCAGAGGAGCGGGGGTGAGGGCCTAGCTCAGGGCAGAGGAGCTGTGGTGTGGACCTAGCTCAGGGCAGAGGAGCTGTGGTGTGGACCTAACCCAGGGCAGAGGAGCTGGGGCCTAGCCCAAGGCAGAGGAGCTGGGGTGTGGACCTAGCCCAGGGCAGAGGAGCTGGGGCCTAGCCCAAGGCAGAGGAGCTGGGGTGTGGACCTAGCCCAAGGCAGAGGAGCTGGGGCCTAGCCCAGGGCAGAGGAGCTGGGATGAGGACCTAGCTCAGGGCAGAGGAGCTGTGGTGAGGGCCTAGCTCAGGGCAGAGGAGCTGTGGTGAGGACCTAGCTCAGGGCAGAGGAGCTGTGGTGAGGACCTAGCTCAGGGCAGAGGAGCTGTGGTGAGGACCTAGCCCAGGGCAGAGGAGCTGGGGTGAGGACCTAACCCAGGGCAGAGGAGCTGTGGTGTATTGCTGAGCGATTAACCGAAATGTTGGTTATTTCAACGTCGGTTTAATTATTTGAATTCCATTTCGTTCTGTGTTTTTCTGTGAGCTCAATGCGCACATCGCACAGTTTCTCTAGAGATAAATCAGATCCAGCCTGAACTGTGCAATGTAGTAGGGAGTTGTAGTTTCCAACAGGCCAATATTCTACATGGTTTAGCCCATAAAACGTTGTAATTAACTACTATGACCATAATCCATTGCGCATCTACTACGTCCGGTCTCTGTTTCTTTTATGCCTGCTACGGAAGAGGCAGAAGAATGCTGGCTCCTGAGGGGATATAGAGAGCAGCTGTTGCTTTGTGAGGCATCTCTACCTGAAAATACATTATCAAAGTGACTCATCGTTGGTATTCAGCAGTCATAAAACTATGCATTATTTACTTTGAAGAACTACTAAAATAGTGATTTAGTCAGACAGCGTAGGCAGCTGCTCTGTAGAGATGAGATGACGACTTGGAATGAAATAATAGTCATCAAATTAAAAAAAAGTAATATACACAACTTAAATATTTGATTAAAGTAAGTAATGTGAATACCTGCTGGTTAATAAGTGATAAGCAGTATTGGGCAGTCACTATCATCAAGGGACTTTTATTAATTGTTTTATTCTGTGTTGTTACAGCATTCAACCCAAATATTCTAACCAAAACCGAACCGACCTCAAAAAGCACTAATCACTCAGCAGCACTACGGTGTGTTCCTAGCCCAGGGCTCGCCCTCCACTGGTGGCTGGTTGGTGTAATCACTCAGCAGTACTACGGTGTGTTCCTAGCCCAGGGCTCGCCCTCCACTGGTGGCTGGTTGGTGTAATCACTCAGCAGTACTACGGTGTGTTCCTGGCCCAGGGCTCACCCTCCACTGGTGGCTGGTTGGTGTAATCACTCAGCAGCACTACGGTGTGTTCCTACCCCAGGGCTCGCCCTCCACTGGTGGCTGGTTGGTGTAATCACTCAGCAGTACTATGGTGTGTTCCTACCCCAGGGCTCGCCCTCCACTGGTGGCTGGTTGGTGTAATCACTCAGCAGTACTACGGTGTGTTCCTACGGTGTGTTCCTAGCCCAGGGCTCGCCCTCCACTGGTGGCTGGTTGGTGTAATCACTCAGCAGTACTACGGTGTGTTCCTAGCCCAGGGCTCGCCCTCCACTGGTGGCTGGTTGGTGTAATCACTCAGCAGTACTACGGTGTGTTCCTAGCCCAGGGCTCGCCCTCCACTGGTGGCTGGTTGGTGTAATCACTCAGCAGTACTACGGTGTGTTCCTGGCCCAGGGCTCGCCCTCCACTGGTGGCTGGTTTGGTGTAATCACTCAGCAGTACTACGGTGTGTTCCTAGCCCAGGGCTCGCCCTCCACTGGTGGCTGGTTGGTGTAATCACTCAGCAGTACTATGGTGTGTTCCTACCCCAGGGCTCGCCCTCCACTGGTGGCTGGTTGGTGTAATCACTCAGCAGTACTACGGTGTGTTCCTACCCCAGGGCTCGCCCTCCACTGGTGGCTGGTTGGGTGTAATCACTCAGCAGTACTATGGTGTGTTCCTACCCCAGGGCTCGCCCTCCACTGGTGGCTGGTTGGTGTAATCACTCAGCAGTACTACGGTGTGTTCCTAGCCCAGGGCTCGCCCTCCACTGGTGGCTGGTTGGTGTAATCACTCAGCAGTACTACGGTGTGTTCCTAGCCCAGGGCTCGCCCTCCACTGGTGGCTGGTTGGTGTAATCACTCAGCAGTACTATGGTGTGTTCCTACCCCAGGGCTCGCCCTCCACTGGTGGCTGGTTGGTGTAATCACTCAGCAGTACTACGGTGTGTTCCTACCCCAGGGCTCGCCCTCCACTGGTGGCTGGTTGGTGTAATCACTCAG
This sequence comes from Coregonus sp. 'balchen', assembly GCA_902810595.1. Taxonomy (NCBI): domain Eukaryota; kingdom Metazoa; phylum Chordata; class Actinopteri; order Salmoniformes; family Salmonidae; genus Coregonus; species Coregonus sp. 'balchen'. Next base: position 3,546,365 of record LR778284.1, read on the forward strand.
CAGTACTATGGTGTGTTCCTAGCCCAGGGCTCGCCCTCCACTGGTGGCTGGTTGGTGTAATCACTCAGCAGTACTATGGTGTGTTCCTAGCCCAGGGCTCGCCCTCCACTGGTGGCTGGTTGGTGTAATCACTCAGCAGTACTACGGTGTGTTCCTAGCCCAGGGCTCGCCCTCCACTGGTGGCTGGTTGGTGTAATCACTCAGCAGTACTATGGTGTGTTCCTAGCCCAGGGCTCACCCTACACTGGTGGCTGGTTGGTGTAATCACTCAGCAGTACTACGGTGTGTTCCTAGCCCAGGGCTCGCCCTCCACTGGTGGCTGGTTGGTGTGTTCCTAGCCCAGGGCTCGCCCTCCACTGGTGGATGGTTGGTGTAATCACTCAGCAGTACTACGGTGTGTTCCTGGCCCAGGGCTCACCACTCCACTGGTGGCTGGGTTGGTTGTAATCACTCAGCAGTACTACGGTGTGTTCCTGGCCAGGCCTCACCCTCCACTGGTGGCTGGTTGGTGTAAATCACTCAGCAGTACTATGGTGTGTTCCTAGGCCCAGGGCTCACCCTCCACTGGTGGCGGTTGGTGTAATCACTCAGCAGTACTACGGTGTGTTCCTAGCCCAGGGCTCGCCCTCCACTGGTGGCTGGTTGGTGTAATCACTCAGCAGTACTACGGTGTGTTCCTAGCCCAGGGCTCGCCCTCCACTGGTGGCTGGTTGGTGTAATCCCTCAGCAGTACTACGGTGTGTGTTCCTGGCCCAGGGCTCGCCCTCCACTGGTGGCTGGGTTGGTGTAATCACTCAGCAGTACTACGGTGTGTTCCTGGCCCAGGGCTCGCCCTCCACTGGGGGCTGGTTGGTGTAATCACTCAGCAGTACTACGGTGTGTTCCTAGCCCAGGGCTCGCCCTCCACTGGTGGCTGGTTGGTGTAATCACTCAGCAGTACTACGGTGTGTTCCTAGCCCAGGGCTCGCCCTCCACTGGTGGCTGGTTGGTGTAATCACTCAGCAGTACTACGGTGTGTTCCTGGCCCAGGGCTCGCCCTCCACTGGTGGCTGGTTGGTGTAATCACTCAGCAGTACTACGGTGTGTTCCTAGCCCAGGGCTCGCCCTCCACTGGTGGCTGGTTGGTGTAATCACTCAGCAGCACTACGGTGTGTTCCTAGCCCAGGGCTCGCCCTCCACTGGTGGCTGGTTGGTGTAATCACTCAGCAGTACTACGGTGTGTTCCTGGCCCAGGGCTCGCCCTCCACTGGTGGCTGGTTGGTGTAATCACTCAGCAGTACTACGGTGTGTTCCTAGCCCAGGGCTCGCCCTCCACTGGTGGCTGGTTGGTGTAATCCCTCAGCAGTACTACGGTGTGTTCCTGGCCCAGGGCTCGCCCTCCACTGGTGGCTAGTTGGTGTAATCACTCAGCAGTACTATGGTGTGTTCCTAGCCCAGGGCTCGCCCTCCACTGGTGGCTGGTTGGTGTAATCACTCAGCAGTACTACGGTGTGTTCCTAGCCCAGGGCTCGCCCTCCACTGGTGGCTGGTTGGTGTAATCACTCAGCAGTACTACGGTGTGTTCCTAGCCCAGGGCTCGCCCTCCACTGGTGGCTGGTTGGTGTAATCACTCAGCAGTACTACGGTGTGTTCCTAGCCCAGGGCTCGCCCTCCACTGGTGGCTGGTTGGTGTAATCACTCAGCAGTACTACGGTGTGTTCCTAGCCCAGGGCTCGCCCTCCACTGGTGGCTGGTTGGTGTAATCACTCAGCAGTACTACGGTGTGTTCCTAGCCCAGGGCTCGCCCTCCACTGGTGGCTGGTTGGTGTAATCACTCAGCAGTACTACGGTGTGTTCCTGGCCCAGGGCTCGCCCTCCACTGGTGGCTGGTTGGTGTAATCACTCAGCAGTACTACGGTGTGTTCCTAGCCCAGGGCTCGCCCTCCACTGGTGGCTGGTTGGTGTAATCACTCAGCAGTACTACGGTGTGTTCCTAGCCCAGGGCTCGCCCTCCACTGGTGGCTGGTTGGTGTAATCACTCAGCAGTACTACGGTGTGTTCCTAGCCCAGGGCTCGCCCTCCACTGGTGGCTGGTTGGTGTAATCCCTCAGCAGTACTACGGTGTGTTTCCTAGCCCAGGGCTCGCCCTCCACTGGTGGCTGGTTGGTGTAATCCCTCAGCAGTACTACGGTGTGTTCCTAGCCCAGGGCTCGCCCTCCACTGGGTGGCTGGTTGGTGTAATCCCTCAGCAGTACTACGGTGTGTTTCCTAGCCCAGGGCTCGCCCTCCACTGGTGGCTGGTTGGTGTAATCCCTCAGCAGTACTACGGTGTGTTCCTAGCCCAGGGCTCGCCCTCCACTGGTGGCTGGTTGGTGTAATCCCTCAGCAGTACTACGGTGTGTTCCTAGCCCAGGGCTCGCCCTCCACTGGTGGCTGGTTGGTGTAATCACTCAGCATACAGATCAGATTCTCCAGAATGAGTCCATTCTTTGAGGCTTAATTGTGGGCGTGCTCACAGTGCTGTGTGGATTACAGGGCTAGAGGGCTCACCCATGCACACTGCTCTCCTATTGGCTGTTTGCAGATTGCTCTCCGGGGGAAGAAACCGTGCTCACATTCTTAACTGATTACTTGTATCGTCACTCACAGTGCAGAAACATCACACAGCGTTAGCCTATCACCGGGCCAGGCACAGCCCTGACTTGAGAACGGTCATTTTCCATAATGGGGAGATTGGGGGGATGGCCTACAGGACAGGCAGGGGCTATCTCCAATGGGAACTACATCCCCTGGCTATGTGACTAGCGAGGACAGGGAAAGCTATGGAGTTAGTTCCACTGTACTCGAGGAGGACTGCATGTCAAAGATGAAAAGATTAGGAGCTTGATGCCCTTTGCATTGCAGTGCCTCTAGTTCTAGACGCTGGTTATGGCAGATGTTATGGAGATGTTCTGTTATATGAAACTGTTTTGTTGCTGTGTGCCTTAACCGACGCAGTAGTAGGCTCAGTATTTTACCAAGATGTTTGTAGTGATGAATATGGTGGAGTCATGTGAACTATATGCCTCCCTAGCTAGTGGTTATGTTTTGCTAGATAAGAGTTGGTCCTCTGTAGCTCAGCTGGTAGAGCACGCCACTTGTAACGCCAAGGTTGTGGGTTCGATCCCCGGGACCACCCATACACAAAAATGTATGCACACATGACTGTAAGTCGCTTTGGATAAAAGCGTCTGCTAAATGGCATATTATTATTATTAGTTGGGCATTTCCATGTAAAAGGACCCATGAGCACCAACATGTGAAGTTCATAGGAGCATATCAAACTGGGTGTCAAATGAAAGCTAATGGACAATGACCCCAAGCATTCTTCCAAAGTTGTGGCAAAATGGCTTAAGGACAACAAAGTCAAGGTATTGGAGTGGCCATCACAAAGCCCTGACCTCAATCCTATAGAACATTTGTAGGCAGAACTGAAAAAGCATGTGCGAGCAAGGAGGCCTACAAACCTGACTCAGTTACACCAGCTCTGTCAGGAGGAATGGGCCAAAATTCACCCAACTTATTGTGGGAAGCTTGTGGAAGGCTACCCGAAACGTTTGACCCAAGTTAAACAATTGAAAGGCAATGCTACCAAATACTAATTTAGTGTATGTAAACTTCTGACCCACTGGGACTGTGATGAAAGTCTCCCGAGTGGCGCAGTGGTCTAAGGCACTGCATCGCAGGGCTAGCTGTGCCACTAGAGATCCTGGTTCGAATCCAGGCTCTGTCGCAGCCGGCCGCGACCGGGAGACCCATGGGGCGGCGCACAATTGGCCCAGCGTCGTCCAGGGTAGGGGAGGGAATGGCCGGCAGGGATGTTTGTAGAGCATGGCGTTTGCAATGCCAGGGTTGTGGGTTCGATTCCCACGGGGGGCCAGTATGAAAAAAATATATATATATATAAAAAATATATATATATAAAATGTATGCACTCACTAACTGTAAGTCGCTCTGGATAAGAGCGTCTGCTAAATGACTAAAATGTAAATGAAAGAAATAAAAGCTGAATTAAATCACTACTATTATTGTGACATTTCACATTCTTAAAATAAAGTGGTGATCCTAACTGACCTAAGACAGGGAATTTTTACTAGGATTAAATGTCAGGAATTGTGAAAATCTGAGTTTAAATGTATTTGGCTAAGGTGTATGTAAACTTCCGACTTCAACTGTATATATATATATACCACAGGGCTGTAACCCAGACAAAAGAACGTGGTGTAAACCTCTAAATACATATACAGGACCCGTAATAACAAGAGCACAACACACGGTACTCACAAGACCAACGGACAGTAATGGACAAGGACAATGGGGAACAGAGGGGACATATATACACATACTAATCAGGGGGAATGGGGAACAGAGGGGACATATATACACATACTAACCAGGGGGAATGGGGAACAGAGGGGACATATATACACATACTAATCAGGGGGAATGGGAACAGAGGGGACATATATACACATACTAACCAGGGGGAATGGGGAACAGAGGGGACATATATACACATACTAATCAGGGGGAATGGGAACAGAGGGGACATATATACACATACTAATCAGGGGGAATGGGGAACAGAGGAGACATATATACACATACTAATCAGGGGGAATGGGAACAGAGGGGACATATATACACATACTAATCAGGGGGAATGGGGAACAGAGGGCACATATATACACATACTAACCAGGGGGAATGGGGACAGAGGGGACATATACACATACTAATCAGGGGATGGGAACAGAGGGGACATATATACACATACTAATCAGGGGGAATGGGGAACAGAGGGGACATATATACACATACTAACCAGGGGGAATGGGGAACAGAGGGGACATATACACCATACTAACCAGGGGGAATGGGGAACAGAGGGGACATATATACACATACTAATCAGGGGGAATGGGAACAGAGGGGACATATATACACATACTAATCAGGGGAATGGGGAACAGAGGAGACATATATACACATACTAATCAGGGGGAATGGGAACAGAGGGCACATATATACACATACTAATCAGGGGGAATGGGGAACAGAGGACACATATATACACATACTAATCAGGGGGAATGGGAACAGAGGGGACATATATACACATACTAATCAGGGGGAATGGGGAACAGAGGGGACATATATACACATACTAATCAGGGGGAATGGGAACAGAGGGCCCATATATACACATACTAATCAGGGGGAATGGGAACCAGGTGTGGTAATGAGACAAGACAGTCCGGGGTTGGTGGTAATGATCCCTGTCAGTGACGCCTAGAAAGCCGGTGACGTAGACCTCCGGAGCTGGTGAACGGACTGAGCAGTAGGACCGGGGGGATCCGTGACAGGTAGACCTACCAATTAGTTAGTGATTTTACTGATATACATTTTTTTTTATGAATTATTACGTGATTAAAACTCATAATTTCGTTACCGGAATTACTGCAACTGAATTGGCTACAAAGGGAAATCATAATTGTCACAAACCACAGTTTGGTCTCCTGCTACTGTCCTCCTTCCACTGGTATACTGTTATGTTCAGCTCATAGGGTCTCCTGCTACTGTCCTCCTTCCACTGGTATACTGTTATGTTCAGCTCATAGGGTCTCCTGCTACTGTCCTCCTTCCACTGGTATACTGTTATGTTCAGCTCATAGGGTCTCCTGCTACTGTCCTCCTTCCACTGGTATACTGTTATGTTCAGCTCATAGGGTCTCCTGTTACTGTCCTCCCTTCCACTGGTATACTGTTATGTTCAGCTCATAGGGTCTCCTGCTACTGTCCTCCCTTCCACTGGTATACTGTTATGTTCAGCTCATAGGGTCTCCTGTTACTGTCCTCCTTCCACTGGTATACTGTTATGTTCAGCTCATAGGGTCTCCTGCTACTGTCCTCCTTCCACTGGTATACTGTTATGTTCATCTCATAGGGTCTCCTGCTACTGTCCTCCTTCCACTGGTATACTGTTATGTTCATCTCATAGGGTCTCCTGCTACTGTCCTCCTTCCACTGGTATACTGTTATGTTCATCTCATAGGGTCTCCTGCTACTGTCCTCCCTTCCACTGGTATACTGTTATGTTCATCTCATAGGGTCTCCTGCTACTGTCCTCCCTTCCACTGGTATACTGTTATGTTCAGCTCATAGGGTCTCCTGTTACTGTCCTCCCTTCCACTGGTATACTGTTATGTTCAGCTCATAGGGTCTCCTGCTACTGTCCTCCTTCCACTGGTATACTGTTATGTTCAGCTCATAGGGTCTCCTGCTACTGTCCTCCTTCCACTGGTATACTGTTATGTTCAGCTCATAGGGTCTCCTGCTACTGTCCTCCTTCCACTGGTATACTGTTATGTTCAGCTCATAAGGTCTCCTGTTACTGTCCTCCTTCCACTGGTATACTGTTATGTTCAGCTCATAGGGTCTCCTGCTACTGTCCTCCTTCCACTGGTATACTGTTATGTTCAGCTCATAAGGTCTCCTGTTACTGTCCTCCCTTCCACTGGTATACTGTTATGTTCAGCTCATAGGGTCTCCTGCTACTGTCCTCCTTCCACTGGTATACTGTTATGTTCATCTCATAGGGTCTCCTGCTACTGTCCTCCTTCCACTGGTATACTGTTATGTTCATCTCATAGGGTCTCCTGCTACTGTCCTCCCTTCCACTGGTATACTGTTATGTTCATCTCATAGGGTCTCCTGCTACTGTCCTCCCTTCCACTGGTATACTGTTATGTTCATCTCATAGGGTCTCCTGCTACTGTCCTCCTTCCACTGGTATACTGTTATGTTCAGCTCATAGGGTCTCCTGCTACTGTCCTCCTTCCACTGGTATACTGTTATGTTCAGCTCATAGGGTTTCCTGCTACTGTCCTCCTTCCACTGGTATACTGTTATGTTCAGCTCATAGGGTCTCCTGTTACTGTCCTCCCTTCCACTGGTATACTGTTATGTTCAGCTCATAGGGTCTCCTGCTACTGTCCTCCTTCCACTGGTATACTGTTATGTTCATCTCATAGGGTCTCCTGCTACTGTCCTCCCTTCCACTGGTATACTGTTATGTTCAGCTCATAGGGTCTCCTGCTACTGTCCTCCCTTCCACTGGTATACTGTTATGTTCATCTCATAACTTATTTGTCTTTCTGTTGTCTGGTGGTCAAACCAGTCTGGACAACCCCGCTCTCCCCTCTCTCTCTCTACCTGCCTCTCTCCAGTTAATGTCACCTCTCCCCTCTCTCTCTCTACCTGCCTCTCTCCAGTTAATGTCACCTCTCCCCTCTCTCTCTCTACCTGCCTCTCTCCAGTTAATGTCACCTCTCCCCTCTCTCTCTCTACCTCCCTCTCTCCAGTTAACATCACCTCTCCCCTCTCTCTCTCTACCTGCCTCTCTCCAGCTAACGTCACCTCTCCCAGCCCTTGAAATTGACATCCAAAAGAGCAACTGTCCAATAACTGTGCTTCAAATATTGATTTCACACATTGTGACAATAATGACATCATGAGAATGGCTGCAAGTGTTCAGATAAGCATGAGATTTTTCACCCTATTTATTGAATATTGGTTATCGGTTCCCGATGTAGCGGTAGAAGGTCAATATTGGTCAATAATATCGGTGAACCGATATATCAGTCAGGCTCTATCCATAATTATGTCTTTCTGTGTCGTACAGATCAGGGACCCATGATGCAATTCTGTTACCGGTGTGTAAATCCACTTCACTTACCGTAGTTCAATAACCAAAATAGATTTCTTCAAACTCAAGCTGCCATATCATAGCTGACGCCCCATTCTTTCTGCAGACATCTTTAAAAATCTTAATTCGGAGCAGATATTTAACAGGGTTTTTTGAAAACGTGGTCGCATAAAAACCTGATGGATATTGTACCGTAATTCCATTACCAAAGTTTGCATCGGCACAGTTCTTCCACTAAATTCATTTTTGTAAAATACTAGTTTTTGTATCGATACTTTCACTCCAAGTATCGATTTGTAAAAACACATAACTATATAAAGTGTGTGTATGAATATGTGTATATATATAATGTGTGTTGCTTGGTAGTGTTAGCTAGCGCTAGTCGGCTGTCCCTGCGCCAAAAATCCAGTATTTTTTATTCATCATCCTATAGCTTGTTCTCCATTTTCTTTTCAAATAGTGAGCCAACATGCGATCAGCACATTTATTTCCCTGAATCATTTTCTCATGCTCTCTCTTGTCTCTCTGCAGCAGTAACATCGCAGTATCAAATCGCTATATATAGAGAGAGAGAGAGAGAGAATCGTGATGACCTCGTATCGTGAGGTACCTGGCAATTCTCAGCCCTATCATGTATGCCTAGCTAGTGTTTTCTGAACATGTTTTGTTGTTGTGAATGTAATGCAATCCTCTAAAACAAAAACAGGGACCACTAATACATAAGAACAAGATGTCTCTGTTCTAACCAGCCCTGGGCCATTATGATGAGGGGAAAGCCCACACCGGCAGGGTCCCAAATCACACCCTATAGTGCACTAGCTTTGGTCTAAAGTAATGCATTACATTGGGAATAGGATCCCATTTGGGACTTAGCGCTAGGTGGAACTGCTGCTGGAGCTGCTGCTTGCTGCAGGATAATGATCCTTTCTGAATCTGTCTGTGTGTGTGTGTGTGTGTGTGTGTGTGTGTGCCTGTGTGTGTGTGTGTGTGTGTGTGCCTGTTGGTGGTGTGTGTGTGTGTGCCTGTGTGTGCCTGTGTGTGTGTGTGTGTGTGTGTGTGCCTGTGGTGTGTTGTGTGTGGCCTGTGTGTGTGTGTGTGTGTGTGTGTGTGTGCCTGTGTGTGGTGTGGTGTGCCTGTGTGTGTGTGTGTGTGTGTCTTGTGTGCCTGTGTGTGTGTGTGTGCCTGTTTGTTGTGTGTGTGTGTGTGTTGTGTCCGTGTGCCTGTGTGTGTGTGTGTGTGTGTGTGTGTGTGTTGTGTGTGTGTGTGTGTGTGTGGTGGTGTGTGTGTGCCTGTGTGTGTCTGTGTGCCTGTGTGTGTGTGTGTGTGCCTGTGTGTGTGTGTCTGTACACTGCAACCCTTTACAGATTGTAGATCTTCTCTTCTTCAGAGTAGAAGATATATGAAGGTGTTAGTTAGCTAGGTGAAGACTGTCTGTGCCACATTAGGCCAGCTGAGCCACAACCCCATGCCCTCTCCCATCATACTCATCCATATTCAACAATCAGATCATATTATGAAAGCGTTATGGTCAAGGAGCCAGCCTCCTCCTGCTTCACAAACCATTGAAGCTGAAGGTTTAATCATGTCTGGGACAGTGAGTGGCCCGGGTCATGTTTGGGATCCCCCTCCCCCAGGGATGCTAAAAAATGATACATCAGCTTCTCAAAGGCTGGCTAAGGGGCTTTGTGTTGACGCATTGAAGGCAGCCATCAGAGAGCGCTAGTTACCCCCTCATGACCACTCCGGTTTAGGAAGTATAATAGAGGTCAGCTCTGCCAGAAAAGGGTTCAAAGCTCCAGGAATAGCATCCCCAGACGGACCAGACCCCTGTACCACTAATCTACCCCATCAATTACATTCTAGTCATTTAGCAGACGCTCTTATCCAGAGCGACTTACAGGAGCAATTAGAGTTAAGTGCCTTGCTCAAGGGCACATCGACAGATTTTTCACCTAGTCGGCTCAGGGATTAGAACCAACGACCTTTCGGTTACTGGCACAACGCTCTTAACCAATAAGCTACCTTGCCGCCCCAATTACTGTGTCTAAACGCATTCCACGGCTGAATGGCTTTTCACCGCCACAGTGTATCAACTATTAAGAAATATGTCATTTCCCATGTAAACCTGGGCAGTTGCATTTTCGGTAAAAAAAACGCCTTCGGTAATAAATAATATAAAATATTTCAAGGCAGTGAATTTCCTTGGGAGATTTTATATGGCGTCGTTAACTGCATATCATTGGTGTTCACATTAACAGTAGCCATTTGTTTATCGTAAAAAAATAGGCTAAGGAGCCGAAACTCATTAATCATCATGTAGTTGGGCGGCGTTGGCCCAGACCGATGGAGCCACGGCCAAGCTGAAGGCCGGCTATTGTTCCAGAGGCCGTTTCATCTCGTTTCACTTCACTCTGTGTTAAGAGAGGCTAACCACCTCATGGGGTGGAGGAGGGAACATATCTGTTCGCTTCATCCATGCTCTATTTGGCGGACGTTGCACATTTTTCCTAGCTAACAGTACCAAAAAAAAAAAGCAAGCGTTCAGTTTTCCTGGCAACTTGTCTGTCTTAATTGCGTGTTAGTCAGACAGCCTGAAGCGCCATGTAAACAGCTGATGACTGTTAAGAACCAGTTATGAAGAGCGGGGCAGTCTGACAAGGAGTAGCCTATGCAGACTGACTAAACACAGACTATAGGAATTACTAGGGTTGGGCGGTATCCAGATTTTCATATCGTCATACTGTCCTTCTCTCATACCGGGATATACGGTATTACCAGCTTTGTACACAAGGGGGGGGGCCGAAAACACGCAAAAAAAACAACCCATTGAGTGTCCATTACCAGAATGCTAACTAAATTAGCACAAGTAATAGCGAATTTCAATGGATAAATATGCTAACGAGCGCTAACGAAAATAAACAAATAGCCAAGACAGGCAATCCAGCTCATAAAGTTACACATACAGTACTCATTTTTGGTGAGTTTGGAAATGTACAAGCAAATGTGAAATGAGAGACATTGTGAGAAAATGAACAAAGTTTTGACACAAATGCTTGTCTGAAGAAAGAACAGTTCTGGATCTGGAGCAGCATGTCTACACGCTGGGTCTGTGTGGAGTCTGGAGTCGCTAGGGCAACGGGCCTGCCTACTCTGAGGAGAGAAGAGGGGGGAGGAGCAGACGGGCCGAAAACGCAAGGAAATCAAGATGGTAGCAGCTGTACAGAGAAGTCATCCGAAGGGCTTTGACTTCTCAAACACGCAGAACGCTAACACAATATGATGCCGCGCCACCTTATTAATTCAACCACTTACTTAAATTAACTAGCAAACTAAAACTTAGGGGGACAAGTTAATGCAGAATTCTGCTGGGTTTTTTCACGCAGGAAAAAAAAGAAAAAATGCATAAGAATATCTTTCAGCGTTTTTGTAAACGCAGATGTAAAATGCCTCGTTGTAATTTTTCCGCTCGGCATCAGACTAATTCCGCGCTTCAGTTTCACTTCTCCACTCAGGATGGAGCATTCAGGAACGGCCATTCTATCAACAGTGTTCTGGCTGATGTGGAGCTACTTTTCTCCAGTAATATGCAAAATTAACTTTAAGCAAAACATTTGGAAATATAGCTGGCTCCATTCTATCTATGATAAACATTAAGCTCATTTACTTGTGTGGCTGACAGCCAAATAGCGTTTCACTTCTTGTTGTCATCTGATGAAAATGAAGCTATTTTCTGCCGAATGTGTTGCTCCAATGTATTTTCTGTGAAGGAAAACTATAGTCGCACGTCTCTGATCACTCTGTTGAAGCAAACAAAAAAACGCTGTTGACTGCATAAAACGCAACGCCTGTCAATAATACACAGCTGGACTCGCCTGCTCCCACAGTTGATTTCTTCAAACCAAGCTGCTTACCTATTGCAGATTCAGTCTTCCCAGCCTGGTGCAGGTCTACAATTTTGTTTCTGGTGTCCTTTGACAGCTCTTTGGTCTTGGCCATAGTGGAGTTTGGAGTGTGACTGATTGAGGTTGTGGACAGGTGTCTTTTATACTGATAACAAGTTCAAACAGGTGCCATTAATACAGGTAACGAGTGGAGGACAGAGGAGCCTCTTAAAGAAGAAGTTACAGGTCTGTGAGAGCCAGAAATCTTGCTTGTTTGTAGGTGACCAAATACTTATTTTCCACCATAATTTGCAAATAAATTCATAAAAAATCCTACAATGTGATTTTCTGGAATTTTTTTTCTCATTTTGTCTGTCATAGTTGACGTGTACCTATGATGAAAATTACAGGCCTCTCTCATCTTTTTAAGTGGGAGAACTTGCACAATTGGTGGCTGACTAAATACTTTTTTCCCCCAATGTATATATACACATATTCATACACACACACACTTTATATAGTTATGTGTTTTTACAAATCGATACTTGGAGTCAAAGTATCGATACAAAAACTAGTATTTTACAAAAACTAATTTAGTGGAAGAACTGTGCAGATGCAAACTTTGGTAATGGAATTACGGTACAATATCCATCAGGTTTTTATGCAACCACATTTTCAAAAAACCCTGTTAAATATCTGCTCCGAATTAAGATTTAAAGATGTCTGCAGAAAGAATGGGGCGTCAGCTATGATATGGCAGCTTGAGTTTGAAGAAATCTATTTTGGTTATTGAACTACGGTAAGTGAAGTGGATTTACACACCGGTAACAGAATTGCATCATGGGTCCCTGATCTGTACGACACAGAAAGACATAATTATGGATAGAGCCTGACTGATATATCGGTTCACCGATATTATTGACCAATATTGGCCTTCTACCACTACATCGGTATCGGATGATAATTCCACCGATAACCAATATTCAATAAATAGGGTGATGAATTTAAAAATACTGGATTTTTTTATATCTATATATACAGTACCAGTCAAAAGGTTAGGTGTGTCCAAACTTTTGACTGGTAGTGTATATATATAGCATTCGGAAAGTATTCAGACCCCTTGACCTTTTCCACATTTTGTTATGTTACAGCCTTATTCTAAAATTGATTAAATAAGTATAAATCCTCATCAATCTACACACAATACCCCATAATGACAAAGCGGAAACAGGTTTTTAGAAATTTTTGCAAATGTATTACAAATAAAAAAACGGAAATACCTTATTTGCATAAGTATTCAGACCGTTTGCCATGAGACTCAAAATTGAGCTCAGGTGCATCCTGTTTCCATTGATCATCCTTGAGATGTTTCTACAACTTGATTGGAGTCCACCTGTGGTAAATTCAATTGATTGGACATGATTTGGAAAGGCACACACCTGTCTATATAAGTCCCACAGTTGACAGTGCATGTCAACCTCCCGAGTGGCGCAGTGGTCTAAGGCTGCATCGCAGTGCTATCTGTACCACTAGATATCCTGGTTCGAATCCAGGCTCTGTCGTAGCCGGCCGCGACCGGGAGACCCATGGGGCGGCACACAATTGGCCCAGCGTCGTCCAGGTTAGGGGAGGGAATGGCCGGCAGGGATGTAGCTCAGTTGATAGAGCATGGCGTTTGCAACGCCAGGGTTGTGGGTTCGATTCCCACAGGGTGCCAGTATGAAAAAAATAAAAATTATAATAATGTATGCACTCACTAACTGTAAGTCACTCTGGATAAGTGCGTCTTCTAAATGACTAAAATGTAAATGTCAGAGCAAAAACCAAGCCATGAGGTCGAAGGAATTGTCCGTAGAGCTCCGAGACAGGATTGTGTCGAGGCATAGATCTGGGGAAGGGTACCAAAACATTTCGGCAGCATTGCAGGTCACCAAGAACACAGTGGCCTCCATCATTCTTAAATGGAAGAAGTTTGGAACCACCAAGACTCTTCCTAGAGCTGGCCGCCCGGCCAAACTGAGCAATCGGGGGAGAAGGGCTTTGGTCAGGATATGACCAAGAACCCGATGGTCACTCTGACAGAGCTCAGGAGTTGCTCTGTGGAGATGGGAGAACCTTCCTTAAGGACAACCATCTCTGCAGCACTCCACCAATCAGGCCTTTATGGTAGAGTGGCCAGACGGAAGCCACTCCTCAGTGAAAGGCACATGACAGCCCGCTTGGAGTTTGCCAAAAGGCACCTCAAGACTCTCAGACCATGAGAAACAAGATTCTCTGGTCAAATGAAACCAAGATTAAACTCTTTGGCCTGAATGTCAAGCGTCACGTCTGGAGGAAACCTGGCATCATCCCTACGGTGAAGCATGGTGGTGGCAGCATCATACTGTGGGGATGTTTTTCAGCTGCAGTCAGGATCGAGGCAAAGATGAACGGAGCAAAGTACAGAGAGATCCTTGATGAAAACCTGCTCCAGAGCGCTCAGGACCTCAGACTGGGGCGAAGGTTCACCTTCCAACAGGACAACAACCCTAAGCACACAGCCAAGACAACACAGGAGTGGCTTCGGGACAAGTCTCTGAATGTCCTTGAGTGGCCCAGCCAAAGCTGGGCCTTGAACCTGATCAAACATCTCTGGAGAGACTCTGGAGAGAGCTCCCCATCCAACCTGACAGAGCTTGAGAGGATCTGCAGAGAACTGGAGAAACTCCCCAAATACAGGTGTGCCAAGCTTGTAGCATCATACCCAAGAAGACTCGAGGCTGTAATCGCTGCCAAAGGTGCTTCAACAAAGTACTGAGCTCAAATTTCGAGTCTCATAGCAAAGGATCTGAATACTTATGTAAATAAGGTATTTCTGTTTTTGTAAACATTTCTAAAAACCCGTTTTCACTTTCTCATTATGGGGTATTGTGAATAGATTGAGGAAAATAATTAATTTAATCAATTTTAGAATAAGGCTGTAACGTAAGAAAATGTGAAAAAGGGGAATGGGTCTGAATACTTTCAGAATGCACTGCATATATGTATTTTTACTAATCGATACTTGGAGTCAAAGTATCGATTAAATATCATCAAAAATAATATTGCGATAAGTAACTGTATCGATATTTCCCCCCCATCACTCCTTACAACATTCTTTCTATGATTACAACTCAATATGAAGACTTCTATGAAGTCTCAATAAGGTACAAACTACAAAGCATTAGCAAATCACATCCTGTTCCTACATAATGAAGAAGAAGAAGGAAGAAGGAGGAAGGAGGAAGGAAGGAGGAAGGAAGGAAGAAGTAAGAATGAAGATAAAGGAAGGAAGCAGAAAGAAGAAAGAAGGAAGCAGAAAGATGGAAGAAGGAAGATGGAGGAAGGAAGATGGAAGAAGGAGGAAGGAGGAAGGAAGGAGGAAGGAGGAAGTTAGAAGGAGGAAGGAAGATGGAAGAAGGAAGATGGAGGAAGGAAGATGGAAGAAGGAGAAGAAGGAGGAAGAAGGAGGAAGGAGAAGTTAAGAAAGGAAGTGGAAAGCGGAGATGGAGAAGAGAGAGATGAGGAAGAAAGATGGAAGGAAGATGAGGAAGGATGAGGAAAGGAGGAAGAGAGGCAAAGAAGAAATGAGGAAGGAAGATGAGGAAGACGAAGAGGAAGTGAGAAGATGGAGGAAGGAAGAAGATAGGCACTCTGGAATCAGACAGATACAGTAGATGCTAGACCGGCCCCGTGTCCACCAGAGGGGAGTGTCCTGTCTGTCCACGTCTCATTACAGACCCTGTTAGAAGGACCAGAGGGGAGTGTCCTGTCTGTCCACGTCTCATTACAGACCCTGTTACAAGGACCAGAGGGGAGTGTCCTGTCTGTCCACGTCTCATTACAGACCCTGTTAGAAGGACCAGAGGGGAGTGTCCTGTCTGTCCACGTCTCATTACAGACCCTGTTAGAAGGACCAGAGGGGAGTGTCCTGTCTGTCCACGTCTCATTACAGACCCTGTTAGAAGGACCAGAGGGGAGTGTCCTGTCTGTCCACGTCTCATTACAGACCCTGTTAGAAGGACCAGAGGGGAGTGTCCTGTCTGTCCACGTCTCATTACAGACCCTGTTAGAAGGACCAGAGGGGAGTGTCCTGTCTGTCCACGTCTCATTACAGACCCTGTTAGAAGGACCAGAGGGGAGTGTCCTGTCTGTCCACGTCTCATTACAGACCCTGTTGGAAGGACCAGAGGGGAGTGTCCTGTCTGTCCACGTCTCATTACAGACCCTGTTAGAAGGACCAGAGGGGAGTGTCCTGTCTGTCCACGTCTCATTACAGACCCTGTTACAAGGACCAGAGGGGAGTGTCCTGTCTGTCCACGTCTCATTACAGACCCTGTTAGAAGGACCAGAGGGGAGTGTCCTGTCTGTCCACGTCTCATTACAGACCCTGTTACAAGGACCAGAGGGGAGTGTCCTGTCTGTCCACGTCTCATTACAGACCCTGTTGGAAGGACCAGAGGGGAGTGTCCTGTCTGTCCACGTCTCATTACAGACCCTGTTACAAGGACCAGAGGGGAGTGTCCTGTCTGTCCACGTCTCATTACAGACCCTGTTAGAAGGACCAGAGGGGAGTGTCCTGTCTGTCCACGTCTCATTACAGACCCTGTTAGAAGGACCAGAGGGGAGTGTCCTGTCTGTCCACGTCTCATTACAGACCCTGTTACAAGGACCAGAGGGGAGTGTCCTGTCTGTCCACGTCTCATTACAGACCCTGTTAGAAGGACCAGAGGGGAGTGTCCTGTCTGTCCACGTCTCATTACAGACCCTGTTACAAGGACCAGAGGGGAGTGTCCTGTCTGTCCACGTCTCATTACAGACCCTGTTAGAAGGACCAGAGGGGAGTGTCCTGTCTGTCCACGTCTCATTACAGACCCTGTTACAAGGACCAGAGGGGAGTGTCCTGTCTGTCCACGTCTCATTACAGACCCTGTTGGAAGGACCAGAGGGGAGTGTCCTGTCTGTCCACGTCTCATTACAGACCCTGTTAGAAGGACCAGAGGGGAGTGTCCTGTCTGTCCACGTCTCATTACAGACCCTGTTAGAAGGACCAGAGGGGAGTGTCCTGTCTGTCCACGTCTCATTACAGACCCTGTTAGAAGGACCAGAGGGGAGTGTCCTGTCTGTCCACGTCTCATTACAGACCCTGTTAGAAGGACCAGAGGGGAGTGTCCTGTCTGTCCACGTCTCATTACAGACCCTGTTAGAAGGACCAGAGGGGAGTGTCCTGTCTGTCCACGTCTCATTACAGACCCTGTTAGAAGGACCAGAGGGGAGTGTCCTGTCTGTCCACGTCTCATTACAGACCCTGTTAGAAGGACCAGAGGGGAGTGTCCTGTCTGTCCACGTCTCATTACAGACCCTGTTAGAAGGACCAGAGGGGAGTGTCCTGTCTGTCCACGTCTCATTACAGACCCTGTTACAAGGACCAGAGGGGAGTGTCCTGTCTGTCCAGGTGTGTCTGACCGGTCATCATCCCATCCTAACAGGCCTGTCGTCTGGCTCTCTCTGACACAGCTAACAATCAACCCCTGATTTATACCTGGGAGTTCAGGGAGACTGATACCTCTCCTAACAATGACATCAGTCACCACCAGAGGTAACAGGAAGTCAAAACACAACCAGAGGTAACAGGAAGTCAAAACACGAGCCATGACCCATCTGACTTCAGGGACATCAATGATCTGTTCCCTCTAAGTTGAGCCAGGGGAAATGAGGGACATCAATGATCTGTTCCCTCTAAGTTGGGCCAGGGGAAATGAGGGACATCAATGATCTGTTCCCTCTAAGTTGGGCCAGGGGAAATGAGGGACATCAATGATCTGTTCCCTCTAAGTTGAGCCAGGGGCAATGAGGGACATCAATGATCTGTTTCCTCTAAGTTGAGCCAGGGGAAATGAGGGACATCAATGATCCTCTTCCCTCTAAGTTGAGCCAGGGGCAGTGAGGGACATCAATGATCTGTTCCCTCTAAGTTGAGCCAGGGGAAATGAGGGACATCAATGATCTGTTCCCTCTAAGTTGGGCCAGGGGAAATGAGGGACATCAATGATCTGTTCCCTCTAAGTTGGGCCAGGGGAAATGAGGGACATCAATGATCTGTTCCCTCTAAGTTGGGCCAGGGGAAATGAGGGACATCAATGATCTGTTCCCTCTAAGTTGAGCCAGGGGAAATGAGGGACATCAATGATCTGTTCCCTCTAAGTTGAGCCAGGGGAAATGAGGGCAGAGCCTTTACCTGTCCTTTACTGTTGTTTGTCATACAGTAATGTCGTTCCCAGACACTCTGCCCAAATGCTGAAGGGTCTGGTGAACCAATGTGTCAAACTTGGCTCGTTCCCAGACACTCTGCCCAAATGCTGAAGGGTCTGGTGGACCAACGTGTCAAACTTGGCTCGTTCCCAGACACTCTGCCCAAATGCTGAAGGGTCTGGTGAACCAATGTGTCAAACTTGGCTCGTTCCCAGACACTCTGCCCAAATGCTGAAGGGTCTGGTGGACCAACGTGTCAAACTTGGCTCGTTCCCAGACACACTGCCCAAATGCTGAAGGGTCTGGTGAACCAATGTGTCAAACTTGGCTCGTTCCCAGACACTCTGCCCAAATGCTGAAGGGTCTGGTGGACCAACGTGTCAAACTTGGCTCGTTCCCAGACACTCTGCCCAAATGCTGAAGGGTCTGGTGAACCAATGTGTCAAACTTGGCTCGTTCCCAGACACTCTGCCCAAATGCTGAAGGGTCTGGTGGACCAACGTGTCAAACTTGGCTCGTTCCCAGACACTCTGCCCAAATGCTGAAGGGTCTGGTGAACCAATGTGTCAAACTTGGCTCGTTCCCAGACACTCTGCCCAAATGCTGAAGGGTCTGGTGGACCAACGTGTCAAACTTGGCTCGTTCCCAGACACTCTGCCCAAATGCTGAAGGGTCTGGTGAACCAATGTGTCAAACTTGGCTCGTTCCCAGACACTCTGCCCAAATGCTGAAGGGCCTGGTGGACCAACGTGTCAAACTTGGCTCGTTCCCAGACACTCTGCCCAAATGCTGAAGGGTCTGGTGAACCAATGTGTCAAACTTGGCTCGTTCCCAGACACTCTGCCCAAATGCTTAAGGGTCTGGTGAACCAATGTGTCAAACTTGGCTCGTTCCCAGACACTCTGCCCAAATGCTGAAGGGTCTGGTGGACCAACGTGTCAAACTTGGCCTTCGTGGGGCCTCCCGAGTGGTGCAGCGGTCTAAGGCTCTGCATCTCAGTGCTTGAGGCGTCACTACAGACCCGGGTTCGATCCCAGGATGTGTCACAGCCGGCCGTGACCGGGAGACCCGTGAGGCGGCCCACAATTGGCCCAGCGTCGTCCGGGTTAGGGGAGGGTTTGGCTGGCCGGGATGTCCTTGTCCCATCGCGCTCTAGCGACTCCTTGTGGCGGGCCGGGCACCTGCAAGCGGACTTCAGTCGGCAGTTGTACATTGTTTCCTCCGACACATTGGTGCGGCTGGCTTCCGGGTTAAGCGAGCAGTGTGTCAAGAAGCAGCGCCACTTGGCAGGGTCATGTTTCGGAGGACACTTGGCTCTCGACCTTCGCCTCGCCCGAGTCTGTACGGGAGTTGCAGTGATGGGACAAGACTGTAACTACCAATTGGATATCATGAAATTAGGGAGAAAAAGAGGTAAAATTGAAGCAAGATAAGGAGAAACTCCTGGTGCATAGGCATTGGCTTAATCCACCAACCAATCATATCCCACAATACCCTCCCCCTACATGTCTTGTGCACCTCAAGTTTCTGCCCGGGTCGCAGTCGTGTGATTCGCTAAAATTAAAAATGATGAGAAATACTTTCCTCAGTAAGGTCACGCCCACTAAGGCCAACTATGAACGGTTGATATACCAGCCTTATATAGCCTGGGACGACGTTCGTCATACAATGACAGAGGACTAGCTCATGCATTGCTAAATTTATAGCAGAATATACTGAGAATAAATAACTTAGAAACTAGAGCTTAAGCTTAATCAATGTTCCGCTAAAAACATTATCCCATTAGAGTTTGCAAAACGGCAGAATCCAAACGTCACGTCGACCCAAAATGGTTTGACTTGATAACGTGTCTGCCTGTATACTGTGGTTTTGCATTTCCTCCATAACTGCAGAAAGGGACATTCCCAAAAAAATGTGTGCTCAGAAATGCCACCGTATTATTAGATCAAACTGAAGGAAATGATTTGAATGATTTAATTTACCACTGATGTTTATCATCAGTCAAGAAGACAAGGTGGCATTTCATACAGAGTTATATTAGCATAGAAAACCCACCAGTGTGTTTCCTTCTCTCCTGTTGGTTCTGTCGGGTTAATATGCCTCCATCCAGACATGCAGCGGTCCTTCCTCTCAGGTTGTGGCCTAAATGGCGCCCTATTCATTTAGGATGCTACCTTTCTCTGTTCTCCTCCTGTAACACCTTCCAACAGCAGTCAGTCTGTAACACAGATTCCCCTGAGTCCTCTCGGTCTCCCCTCTCTCTCTGTTCTCCTCCTGTAACACCTTCCAACAGCAGTCAGTCTGTAACACAGATTCCCCTGAGTCCTCTCTGTCTCCCCCCTCTCTCTGTTCTCCTCCTGTAACACAGATTCCCCTGAGTCCTCTCTGTCTCCCCCCTCTCTCTGTTCTCCTCCTGTAACACAGATTCCCCTGAGTCCTCTCTGTCTCCCCCCTCTCTCTGTTCTCCTCCTGTAACACAGATTCCCCTGAGTCCTCTCTGTCTCCCCCCTCTCTCTGTTCTCCTCCTGTAACACAGATTCCCCTGAGTCCTCTCTGTCTCCCCCCTCTCTCTGTTCTCCTCCTGTAACACAGATTCCCCTGAGTCCTCTCTGTCTCCCCCCTCTCTCTCTGTTCTCCTCCTGTAACACCTTCCAACAGCAGTCAGTCTGTAACACAGATTCCCCTGAGTCCTCTCTGTCTCCCCCCTCTCTCTCTGTTCTCCTCCTGTAACACCTTCCAACAGCAGTCAGTCTGTAACACAGATTCCCCTGAGTCCTCTCGGTCTCCCCTCTCTCTCTGTTCTCCTCCTGTAACACCTTCCAACAGCAGTCAGTCTGTAACACAGATTCCCCTGAGTCCTCTCTGTCTCCCCCCTCTCTCTCTGTTCTCCTCCTGTAACACCTTCCAACAGCAGTCAGTCTGTAACACAGATTCCCCTGAGTCCTCTCTGTCTCCCCCCCCCTCTCTCTCTGTTCTCCTCCTGTAACACCTTCCAACAGCAGTCAGTCTGTAACACAGATTCCCCTGAGTCCTCTCGGTCTCCCCTCTCTCTCTGTTCTCCTCCTGTAACACCTTCCAACAGCAGTAAGTCTGTAACACAGATTCCCCTGAGTCCTCTCGGTCTCCGTGCTTCAGTCTTAAGCCCTTAGAGTATACATTTGAAACATATAAAGTATAGAAGGTTGGTGTCCCTCACCTGGAGTATGCTGCTAACCACCATATAAAGTATAGAAGGTTGGTGTCCCTCACCTGGAGTATGCTGCTAACCACCATATAAAGTATAGAAGGTTGGTGTCCCTCACCTGGAGTATGCTGCTAACCACCATATAAAGTATAGAAGGTTGGTGTCCCTCACCTGGAGTACGCTGCTAACCACCATATAAAGTATAGAAGGTTGGTGTCCCTCACCTGGAGTACGCTGCTAACCACCACGTATAGTCTGCCACACACAGACGGATCCTCTCCCTGCTCTATATCGTCTTAGGCCCCAGCTTCCTCTTAAGGGCAGACTGAGGACATCTGAAAGGCAGAGACAGACTCAGGTTGGGTTGCCAGGTTGGGTTGCCAGGTTGGGTTGCCAGGTTGGGTTGCCAGGTTGGGTTGAGGTGGAGAGGGTTTCAGAACCCAGACGCAGACCCTTACAGTTACCTGCCAGAAGGAGTTCAATGCCAGACAAGATGTTTCTGGTTCAGACGCCGCTCTCTAACCCACAGATGTTTCTGGTTCAGACGCCGCTCTCTAACCCACAGATGTTTCTGGTTCAGACGCCGCTCTCTAACCCACAGATGTTTCTGGTTCAGACGCCTGCTCTCTAACCCACAGATGTTTCTGGTTCAGACACCTGCTCTCTAACCCACAGATGTTTCTGGTTCAGACGCCCGCTCTCTAACCCACAGATGTTTCTGGTTCAGACGCCTGCTCTCTAACCCACAGATGTTTCTGGTTCAGACGCCTGCTCTCTAACCCACAGATGTTTCTGGTTCAGATCGTTGGCACAGACAGGTCTGGTGACATTTAGGTTGGACTCAATCTACCACCTGGTCAAAAGTAGTGCACTCATAGGGAGTATGTCATTTGGGATGCAGTCCTATGGGTTATGTTTGGAAACACTACTGATGGTGTTGAGAGTGACGAGCTGGCCTTCATCAGCAACCAAAACTATTATAATCCACTGCCTCTCCAATTCTGGAAAATAAAACATGTCTTCACAAAGTTGAACAGAAGAACGTTAAGCTAGTCTATTTGTTTTCTTGAATGAAAGGAATTTGGAGGAGGTGGCTAGGGCTGGCTAGAGATGCCAGAGAATAACAGGAAGGGACCGCAAAATGTTAGCACAACTCAGGCTTCAGTTGGCAAGACTTCTATGTAAAATACCTAGAAAATGCTCCAGCTTACCTGGACACAACATGTCCTGTTCTGAAGACCAAGGTGTGAGATTGAGCAATGTGTGTTTTCCTAAATATGTTCTCCCCTCTACAGGTATCCCGCCCAGGTAGGGTTAGTACAAACAGTCCTCCCACCTGTAACCCAGCAAACATGCTGTCACAGAGCTGACGGCTGCCTTACGCAACATACATATCTATAGCTGCTGGGGGAATATCTTTAAATTAAAGCCAGGGGCACAAAATATACATCTCCTTCAAATGTTGATATTTGGTTGCATTGACAACCAAAACACAATTCAATATCACTTTTGCAATTCAGTAAATAGCCTATTAACTTCTAAACTAGTTAAAGACCAGTTGAAAAACGGGGAGGTGTTGGGTTGTGGGTTCAAAATGCACCGCTTCTCTTTAAATACATCACTCATTGCTTAAAGCCACACCCAGGCACAGCTACCAAACGGAGCAAACATATCTCCTCTGTTCAAGAAAGTTCAAGAACGTTTTGGGAAAACGTGTCATTCAGTACAAACCATTGCGCAACGTAGCAAACGTTCAAGCGAACTGAACACACACCCTCTTAGGTCACATTAATGTTCTATTACACAACGGGTGGGTCTAATCCTGAATGCTGATTGGTTAAAAACTGCATTCCAGCAGGTGTCTAATCCACAAATTACCACAGGCTAAATCTATGACGTTATAATGACTATTTACTCTGTTCCATCTGACTGCCCAATCCACTGTCTCATCAGCCCAGCCA
Organism: Coregonus sp. 'balchen'; assembly: GCA_902810595.1. Taxonomy (NCBI): domain Eukaryota; kingdom Metazoa; phylum Chordata; class Actinopteri; order Salmoniformes; family Salmonidae; genus Coregonus; species Coregonus sp. 'balchen'. The sequence continues at coordinate 3,569,387 of LR778284.1, forward strand.
GGCAATTTATAAACTTGATCTCCACTTTAAAAACCATCTAGACATTATCTCACATTTCTTTTAGACTAACATTTGGTTTTCAACAGCGGAGATTTGTATAAGCCTTGCTGTCTGTCTCCGACATTTGCAACATTGTTTTCAATATTCAAATTAAATCTCCAGCTGTCCCATAGTAATGAACGGGTTGGGACGAGACAGACAGGCAGCATTTCTCAGCCAGTCGAAATCATGAATCAGCTGACAACATTTTTATGGATATATACAAAGAAATGTAAATTGAAAAAAGGTAAAAGGAAATGAAGTGCAGCTAGTTTGCATCTTTCCAGCTTCAGTTTGAAGTGGTTGTGTTAGCTGTGTTGTTGGCTAGCTCCTCTGAACAACAGTGTCCTGAGGTGTGAGCATATTTTCTTTGCCAGGCGAAATGGCGCCTCATTAGCTCATTGTTATGGATGTATCCAAATAAATGTCACTAGAAAATCAAAATCAAATCAAATTTTATTGGTCACATGCGCCGAATACAACAGGTGCAGACATTACAGTGAAATGCTTACTTACAGCCCTTAACCAACAGTGCTTTTATTTTTAACAAAAAAAGTAAAAATAAAACAACAACAAAAAAAGTGTTGAGAAAAAAAGAGCAGAAGTAAAAAAATAAATAATATAATATAATAACTGTAGGGAGGCTATATATACAGGGGGGTACCGGTGCAGAGTCAATGTGCGGGGGCACCGGCTAGTTGAGATAGTTGAAGGAATATGTACATGTGGGTAGAGTTAAAGTGACTATGCATAAATAATTAACAGAGTAGCAGCAGCGTAAAAAGGATGGGGTGGGGGGGTAGTGCAAATAGTCCGGGTAGCCATGATTAGCTGTTCAGGAGTCTCATGGCTTGGGGGTAGAAGCTGTTGAGAAGTCTTTTGAACCTAGACTTGGCACTCCGGTACCGCTTGCTGTGCGGTAGCAGGGAGAACAGTCTATGACTAGGGTGGCTGGAGTCTTTGACAATTTTGAGGGCCTTCCTCTGACACCGCCTGGTATAGAGGTCCTGGATGGCAGGAAGCTTGGCCCCAGTGATGTACTGGGCCGTACGCACTACCCTCTGTAGTGCCTTGCGGTCGGAGGCCAAGCAGTTGCCATACCAGGCGGTGATGCAACCAGTCAGGATGCTCTCGATGGTGCAGCTGTAGAATTTTTTGAGGATCTGAGGACCCATGCCAAATCTTTTCAGTCTCCTGAGGGGGAATAGGCTTTGTCGTGCCCTCTTCACGACTGTCTTGGTTTGTTTGGACCATGATAGTTCGTTGGTGATGTGGACACCAAGGAACTTGAAGCTCTCAACCTGTTCCACTACAGCCCCGTCGATGAGAATGGGGGCGTGCTCAGTCCTCTTTTTTTTCCTGTAGTCCACAATCATCTCCTTTGTCTTGGTCACGTTGAGGGAGAGGTTGTTGTCCTGGCACCACACGGCCAGGTCTCTGACCTCCTCCCTATAGGCTGTCTCATCGTTGTCGGTGATCAGGCCTACCACTGTTGTGTCGTCGGCAAACTTAATGATGGTGTTGGAGTCGTGCCTGGCCATGCAGTCATGGGTGAACAGAGAGTACAGGAGGGGACTGAGCACGCACCCCTGAGGGGCCCCTGTGTTGAGGATCAGTGTGGCAGATGTGTTGTGTTGTTACCTACCCTTACCACCTGGGGGCGGCCCGTCAGGAAGTCCAGGATCCAGTTGCAGAGGGAGGTGTTTAGTCCCAGGATCCTTAGCTTAGTGATGAGCTTTGAGGGCACTATGGTGTTGAATGCTGAGCTGTAGTCAATGAATAGCATTCTCACGTAGGTGTTCCTCTTGTCCAGGTGGGAAAGGGCAGTGTGGAGTGCAATAGATATTGCATCATCTGTGGATCTGTTGGGGCGGTATGCAAATTGGAGTGGGTCTAGGGTTTCTGGGATAATGGTGTTGATGTGAGCCATGACCAGCCTTTCAAAGCACTTCATGGCTACAGACGTCAGTGCTACGGGTCGGTAGTCATTTAGGCAGGTTATCTTAGAGTCCTTGGGCACGGGGACTATGGTGGTCTGCTTGAAACATGTTGGTATTACAGACTCAGTCAGGGACATGTTGAAAATGTCAGTGAAGACACTTGCCAGTTGGTCAGCACATGCTCGGAGTACACGTCCTGGTAATCCGTCTGGCCCTGCGGCCTTGTGAATGTTGACCTGCTTAAAAGTCTTACTCACATCGGCTACGGAGAGCGTGATCACATAGTCATCCGGAACAGCTGGTGCTCTCATGCATGCTTCAGTGTTGCTTGCCTCGAAGCGAGCATAGAAGTGGTTTAGCTCGTCTGGTATGCAGCTACTTTGCTGTTATTCTGGCTACACTTTTTGACGTGACTGTAAATTAGCCGTAGTTGGCTTGCTAGCAAGCAAGGAATAAAAACGTTGCCAGCCAGTATGGCAATGGAACATTTAGAACGAACGACTGGGTCGCGTCCATAGATACAGAACAAAAAGACTGAACGACTGGGTCGCATCCATAGATACAGAACAAAAAGACTGAACGACTGGGTCGCGTCCATAGATACAGAACAAAATGACTGAACGACTGGGTCGCGTCCATAGATACAGAACAAAAAGACTGAAAGACTGGGTCGCGTCCATAGATACAGAACAAAAAGACAGAACGACTGGGTCGCGTCCATAGATACAGAACAAAAAGACTGAACGACTGGGTCGCGTCCATAGATACAGAACAAAAAGACTGAACGACTGGGTCGTGGCTCTGGCAACCGAACTGATAGAATGAATGACAGGCCGGCTTGGGTAGCAACCCTAGATTTATGTCGGGACTATATCTTGTGGAAGGATGAAATAGTATGAATAAATTAATAAAAATATTTTTTTTACTGAAAATCTGTCAATCATTATTTTAATATGGTGGTAACCCATTGTATAAAAGTGATAATGCCCTCGAAGCTGGTGTTTGGAGGATATATTGGCATGGTTTGCCAGCCTGAGACGAACAACACCTGTGACAATAACATATCCTCCAAACACCAGCATCTCGGGCATTACCACTTAAATAATGCCCTAAAAGTCTCTGGTCAAATAGTTTGCTAGTTCCTTTCCCCATCCTCTCTCTGCTAGGCCCACTAAGAGAGAAGTAACGTTACATCTTTCTCCAATAAACTGTAGCTTTCACCTCTCACCTCCTTTAAAAAAAATGTTTTAATGACGATATAATACAAAATGACTAGGAAGCTAGGTAGGGAGAAACATATCAAACTCTGTATGGATCACGTTTAGCTGACATTAGCTAGCTAACATTGCCTGGCTCTAGCTGAGTCTTGTGTAACTTTATTGGTTTGGATGTAGCTCAGTTGGTAGAGCATGGCGTTTGCAACGCCAGGGTTGTGGGTTCGATTCCCACGGGGGGCCAGTATGAAAAAATAAATAAAAAATAATGTATGCACTCACTAACTGTAAGTCGCTCTGGATAAGAGCGTCTGCTAAATGACTAAAATGGAAATGGAAAATGAGTCCAACCAACACACAGTCTCCAGATGTTCTGTCCCAAAGCTAACTGGCGCCAATGCCTTCCCAGCGAGCTAACCAACTAGCTAACGTTGCCTGGCTCTAGCTGAGTCTCCAGATGTTCTGTCCCAAAGCTAACTGACGCCAATGCCTTCCTAGCGAGCTAACCAACTAGCTAAGGTTTAAGCTAACTGACGCCAATGCCTTCCCAGCGAGCTAACTAAATAGCTAACGTTGCCTGACTCTAGCTGAGTCTCCAGATGTTCTGTCCCAAAGCTAACTGACGCCAATGCCTTCCCAGCGAGCTAACTAAATAGCTAACGTTGCCTGGCTCTAGCTGAGTCTGTGTAACTTCTTGGTTTGGAGTCCAACCAACACACAGATTCCCAAAGCTAACTGGCGCCAATGCCTTCCTAGCGAGCTAGCTAACGTTAGCTAGATGGATATTCTCAAAGCTAAACAGGATCGTTGTCAGGAGCAACGTTGGTTGTAGTGTAAAATGTTGGGAATAAAAACGATCAAAGGACCTTTTACGAAACCCTAAAAGTTGCACTCCACAATTACTAACATTATTTGATCTTTTATCTGGCTACAAATCTACAAACTTACCAGTGAAACTCCAACATCTTTCCACAGAGTTTCTTTGTAGCTAGCTACTAGCGTCGGTCGAGTAGCTGGTTTCCATTAGATAACACAGCCTCAAAGTCGGATACATCACAAACATTTATGAACACAAAAATGTGCTTTTTGGTCTTAATTTAGGGTTAGGCATAAAGTTAGCAGTGTGGTTAAGGTGAATGTTAAGGTTAGGGTTAAAATCCGATTTTAAGAAGATCATTTGTAGAAATGGGCGGGGTATATGACTTTGTGACTGTGTTAACTAGTGACGACCCGAGTAGCTTGTGGAGTGATGCAAGCGTGTGATTGGTTACTGTTTGGACATGCCATTGAGTCTCCACTGTTAATTGGCCTAGACACATGTGAATCACTCAGTGCAAGCGTGTGATTGGTTACTGTTTAGACATGCGATTGAGTCTCCACTGTTAATTGGCCTGGACACATGTGAATCACTCAGTGCAAGCGTGTGATTGGTTACTGTTTAGACATGCGATTGAGTCTCCACTGTTAATTGGCCTGGACACATGTGAATCACTCAGTGCAAGCGTGTGATTGGTTACTGTTTAGACATGCCATTGACATGCGATTGAGTCTCCACTGTTAATTGGCCTGGACACGTGAATCAATCAGTGCAAGCGTGTGATTGGTTACTGTTTAGACATGCCATTGAGTCTCCACTGTTAATTGGCCTAGACACATGTGAATCACTCAGTGCAAGCGTGGCCTGAGCACTTGCACACTGGTCTAGATCAGGAATGGCCAACACAAAGTGCAATTTCGAAATTTGGTTGTGCTTCAGAAGTTTTTATCTTGTTAGGTCAGTCACTGATAGTCAATTAACCCATGTCATCAAAAACATTTTTGATTGCTAAATTATTTTAGCGGCCAGCTATCTAAACTTTTTATCGTGGTTGAATATCTGGCCCGGGGCCCCCATTGATTTTGTTAGTCAGTCTCACATAGATATCATATTAAACACGGCAAACATTTCTCTCCAGCCAATGGCAGAATGTGTAGAATTGCAGGAAATTAGCTGTTAAACAGTAACTTACCCTCTCCACCTTTTGGCAAACATTTTTAGAATTGTATGAAATGAGTTATAAAATTGCAAAATCTTCTCTCCACCCTATGGAAAATTGTGTAGAATTGCAGCAGACTTGCTTTAACTGCAATATTTTCTCTACACCCCAATGGCAAAATGTGTAGAATTTCACAAAATCTACTCTAAAACATTAAAAATGTCTCTCCGCTGTCAAGAGGGGCACCACAAATGTGTTTTGCTCGCGATGTGGGGGTGGGGGGGGAATGGACGTGGGTAGGTAGACCCAACTGCGGCCCCTCATCAAAGTTGCCCATCCCTGGTCTAGATAGACTGGCTGGCTGCACAACCACAATCTTCCAGAGGATTTGTAAGTTAATATTTTCATTCTTACAACCACAAATATCTTTATAAAGAGTAGACATGTCAGTGTAGTGCTGTGCAAATGTTTTTTTATTGTTATTCGTCTCTCATTATCCAATAGCAAGTCAGTATAATAATAATACAGTATTCCCACATACTGTAGCTAAGTGAAATACATGACCTCTGACCCTTCTGTTGGACATACTGTTGCTAGGTGAAACTACATGGACCTCTGGACCCTTCGGTTGGAACATACTGTTGCTCTAGGTGAATTCCATGACCTCTGACCCTTTCTGTTGGGACATACTGCTTGCTAGGTGAAATACATGACCTCTGACCTTCTGTTGGACATTACTGTTGCTAGGTGAAATTACATGACCTCTGACCCTTCTGTTGGGACATTACTGTAGCTACGTGAAATACATGACCTCTTGACCCTTCTGTTGGACATACTGTAAGCTAGGTGAAATACATTGACCTCTTGACCTTCTGTTGGACATACTGTTGCTCGGTTGGAAATACATGACCTCTGACCCTTATGTTGACTGGACTGAATGTGAACGAGTGGTGAAAATCAGGATGGAAATGAAAATAACAACTTGTGTTCTCTACAGTGTCTGTATCCTAGCTCTTCTATATAGTGCACTACATTTATCCAGAGCCCTATGGTCCTGTCAAAGGAAGTGCATTACCATATGGAGAGGTTCCATTTGGACGGAACCCTAATGACGGTCATCTCTAGCTGTTTCAGAGGCCCTATGGTCCCTGGTCAAAGGAAGTGCATTACATAGGGAGCAGGGTTCCATTTGGGACGGAACCCTAATGACGTCATCTCTAGCTGTCTCCAGATGCAGTCTGTAGTTTGGACAAAATGTCACATTAGCACATGCTGTAAATGCAGAGTTCTCCTTTGAGCAGCCCAGCTTGGGGAGTCCTACCCAGTCTTACCCAGTCCTACCCAGTCTAACCCAGTCTTACCCAGTCCTACCCAGTCTAACCCAGTCTAACCCAGTCCTACCCAGTCCTCTGGGATGTTAGAGAATACCTCTCCTTTATCTACTAGATCCCCCCCCTCTGCAGTCACAGTGTGCATCCCAAATGGCACTATATTCCCTATATAGTGCACTACTTTACCAGAACCCTCTATGGGCCATGGTCTAAAGTAGTTCACTATATAAGGGTGCCATTTGGGATGCAGAGAAGCCTCTGGATGTGCCAGATACCCTTCGTCAAAAGGCAGGACGTGCCACACTTCAGTGGTGAGGGGGGCAAACCGAACCCACTGAAATTATTATTATTGTTAATGACATCTGTTTGTGTATTGACAGAGCTGACATCCTTAGTATCCCTCAGAGTGGGATTTAGACATATAGAAATAAAGCACATGAGCAACAGTATTAATTCAGAAAAGCTCTCATTTTATTTACTTTGTTTCTGGGCAAAAGCCAAGGTTAACATTTTGGCACAGACATGTTTCATTTAATTTCCGTACAACAACCAGTCGAATCGCAGATAAAAACAAACGCTTTCAAAGCAAAAAAAAGAGTCATTAAAAAAAAGACAGGACTTCAGAACATTCCTATGTTGTGTCTTGTTGTGAGTGAATAGTTAGAAACGGAAAGAGTTTAAGTGACAGATAGCGTAAGAACTTAAACAACAACGTTGACAAGCAGCTCAAGCGCTCAAATTAAACAATGTTCAACTGCGGCTGCACTCGGTCTTCCAGACAAGCAGCTGGTACCACGCTAGTCAAGGCTTGTGTCCCAAAATGGCACCCTATTCCCTATATATAGTGCTCTACTTTAGACCAGACGCCTATGGGACCTGCTCAAAAGCAATGCACTATCAAGGGAATAGGGGTGCCATTTGGGACGAACCACGGTCTTTTCTTCTTACAAGGCACAACATCCCTCTATTAAAACACATCACCTTTTACTTTGCTCATTGGAGAGTTTGTGGCTTTAAAACTACAATAACAACTGAATGATTGCGCCAGAGATATATTTACAGTAGGCTGTATCCCTATGGGGCTCTGGATCGTGCTCTCTAAAGACAGTATGGAGGGGAGTGTTTATTTGTCAGTAAACTGATTGTTTTACGTTGCCACATTATAGACAGACAAGAGTATCAATGAGCTCAGCTCTAAATTAAGATTTCATGTGAATCTTTGGCAAAACATACAGTACCAGTCAAAAGTTTGGACACACCTACTCATTCAAGGGTTTTTCTTTATTTTTACTATTTTCTACATTGTAGAATAATAGTGAAGACATCAAAACTATGAAATAACACATATGGAATCATGCAGTAACCAAAAAAGTGTTAAACAAAATCAAAATATATTTTATATTTGAGATTCTTCAAATAGCCACCCTTTGCCTTGATGACAGCTTTGCACACTCTTGGCGTTCTCTCAACCAGCTTCATGAGGTAGTCACCTGGAATAACAGGTGTGCCTTCTTAAAAGTTAATTTGTGGAATTTCTTTCCTTCTTAATGCGTTCGAGGCAATCAGTTGTGTTGTGACAAGGTAGGGGGGCTATACAGAAGATAACCCTGTTTGGTAAAAGACCAAGTCCATATTATGGCAAGAACAGCTCAAATAAGCAAAGAGAAACGACAGTCCATCATTACTTTAAGACATGAAGGTCAGTCAATACGGAAAATGTCAAGAACTTTGAAAGTTTCTTCAAGTGTAGTCGCAAAAACCATCACCTCTCATGTGGACCACCACAGGAATGGAAGACCCAGAGTTACCTCTGATGCAGAGGATAAGTTCATTAGAGTTACCAGCCTCAGACACATCTCAACATCAACTGTTCAGAGGAGACTGCGTGAATCAGGCCTTCATGGTCGAATTGCTGCAAAGAAACCACTAATAAAGGACACCAATAAGAAGAAGAGACCTGCTTGGGCCAAGAAACATGAGCAATGGACATTAGACCGGTGGAAATCTTTCCTTTGGTCTTGAGTCCAAATTGGAGATTTTTGGTTCCAACCGCCGTGTCTTTGTGAGATGCGGTGTGGGTGAACGGATGATCTCCACATGTGTATTTCCCACAGTAAAGCATGGAGGAGGAGGTGTTATGATGTGGGGGTGCTTTGCTGGTGACACTGTCTGTGATTTATTTAGAATTCAAGGCACACTTAACCAGCATGGCTACCACAGCATTCTGCAGTGATACACCATCCCATCTGGTTTGGGCTTAATGGGACTATCAATTGTTTTTCAACAGGAAAATGACCCAACACACCTCCAGGCTGTGTAAGGGCTATTTTACCAAGAAGGAGAGTGATGGAGTGCTGCATCAGATGACCTGGCCTCCACAATCCCCTGACCTCAACCCAATTGAGATGGTTTGAGATGAGTCGGACGGCAGAGTGAAGGAAAAGCAGCCAACAAGTGCTCAGCATATGTGGGAACTCCTTCAAGACTGTTGGAAAAGCATTCCAGGTGAAGCTGGTTGAGAGAATACCAAGAATGTGCAAAGCTGTCATCAAGGCAAAGGGTGGCTATTTTGAAGAATCTCAAATCTCAAACATATTTTGATTTGTTCAACACTTTTTTGGTTACTACATGATTCCATGTGTGTTATTTCATAGATTTGATGTCTTCACTATTATTCTACAATGTAGAAAAAATAGTAAAAATAAAGAAAAACCCTTGAATGAGGAGGTGTGTCCAAAACGTTTGACTGGTACTGTATGTACCAGTCCATTATACATTTAACTAATTTATGATTAAAACAACTTCATTACATAAATACACAATAGAACAGTGTGTTCATCTCACCTATGTATTATTAAGATAGGTTTGTGTTAAGATATTGTAAAAGGTCAAACATGGGCACTATTGTTGTGCATCCACGAAATGACAATAATAATAATAATAATAATAATATGCCATTTAGCAGACGCTTTTATCAAAAGCGACTTACAGTCATGTGCGCATACATTTTTACGTATGGGGGTGGTCCCGGGGATCGAACCCACTACCCTGGGCGTTACAAGCACCGTGCTCTACCAGCTGAGCTACAGTCCACCCGCTTTACACAGCAAAAGAAAAAGCACATTAGCCTAAATCCTAAATCAGCATGAATCCCTCTAATGTAGCAGTAACAGAGTAAGGCAATGGATGACAGGATCTAGAGACATCATCATATTAAAGAAATGGTCACTTTAAGCTCTTCTATAAAACTTTGGTCATTAATAAAACAAATCTTTTTTTTTTTAGCTTTTGCTAAGTTTTTTTTTGTAGCAGCATTTACAAAGAAATGTCTTCTGTTGTTTTATATCAGAGAAGCTGGAATAAATAGAAGTTAGAGGCGGACAGGCAATACAGACGCTGCGTTCGCTGGACACACAAAGGACAGACGGGGGGGGGGGATGGGGGGGTAAAGGTAAAGTGCTGCTTTTAAGTCACTGGGGGGGGAGGGGGGGGATTCCCTACGGGCCCTGGTCAAAAGTAGTGCACTATGTAGGGAATAGGGTGCCATGGTCATACACCTCTGGTCAAAAGTAGTGCACTATATAGGGGATAGGGTGCCATGGTCATACACCTCTGGTCAAAAGTAGTGCACTATAAAGGGGATAGGGTGACATTTGGGACGCACCCTATGATTGACCTGCTCTGACTGTACATGATGCGAGAAACAAGAGAAAGTCCTCCCTGATGAATACCACCAGTAACTACTACCTGTGACATGGAGTAGTGAGTTATAAAGACATCATATTCAATACTGTGGCTCCCCTCAGGCTTCCTGACGTCCTGGCTCAACACCACAGAGGGGACGAGAGGAGTACTGTGGCTCCCTCAGGCTTCCTGACGTCCTGGCTCAACACCACAGAGGGGACGAGAGGAGTACTGTGGCTTCCTCAGGCTTCCTGACGTCCTGGCTCAACACCACAGAGGGGATGAGAGGAGTAGGTCTGCACAAACAGATCTGGGACCAGGCTATGGTCATCAAGCATCAATGCTGTCTCTGGGCTGGGGTTTGGGAAATGTATGAAATTAAAGAGACTTTCATGGATCTGATAATATCATAGCCTGGTCCCAGATCTGCTTGTGCTGTCTTGTCAACTCCTATGGTTGTTGTTATTGCTGTTTGGCCTGACCATGACCATAGGAGTTGGGTAAGAGAGCACAAACCAATCTGGGAGCAGGATATGGTCATCAAGCAACAACACTCTCTCTGGCCTGGCGTTTGGGAAGTTTATAAAGTTAGAGAAACTTCCATGTAGTGTCTCTCTCTCTCTCTCTCTCTCTCTCTCTTCTCCTCTCTCTCCCGCCCTCGCTCTCTCTCTCTATCTATCTCTCTCTCTCTCTATCTCTCTCTCTCTCTCTCTCTCTCTCTCTCTCTCTCTCTCTCTCTCTCTCTCTCTCTCTCTGTTCTAGTGGGTCAGGGAGGGGAGGAGAGGGCTGGGGGTTGAATGTAGCTTTTGATATGGCAGTCCGGCTGTAGACAGATATATTTCCAATAGGCTTACATCTTGACATTGACTTACATTCAAGTGTATGAAACAGACAGGGCAGAACCTCAACACCTGCAGGGAGCTGGGGGGGGAATATAAATGCATAATATGAAAACTGGTATTGTTTTACCACATGGACGGACGGCCCCAACCCTGGACCACAATGCACTGTGTCTGTCTATCTGTGACTGTACCAGCTGCCACATTAAAACCTCTCAGACTGCGTCCCAAATAGCAACCCTATTCCCTACATGGTGCACTATGTTTGACCAAAGCCCTATAGGGGCCCTGGTCAAAAGTAGTGCACTATATAGGGAAAAGGGTGCTATTTGGGTTCGCATAAACATACTTCCTCAATTTCATCATCACCGTATTAGTCCAACATCCTGTGTCTGATCTATAGAGACGTTGGAGCTGGAGTTATTGAAGGAGATGACGTTTGTCACTCATCATCTGGAGTGAGAAGTACCAGAGCTGAGGGGTTGGTCGGCCTGAGCTGGTGTGGTTGGGGGTGTGTTCGTTGTGTGTGTGTTAATGGTGTTGAGTGTGTGAGGGATGTGATTGCCCATAAAAGCTGATCTAAAAATCAGTCTTGCGTCGTTCTCCCTAGTGGTATTGGTTAGGACTTGGGGAGCTAAGCTGATCCTAGATCTGTGCCAACGGGGGGCAACTGTAACCAGAGATGTGGTCGGAGCCATTACAGCTGAGTGGGCCCTCTGCTGCGCGCCAGCGGCTCACTGCCAGGAGGGGGCGCTGTGACCAGGCTCCTCAGGTACACACAGGGGTTCCTCCTCCGCCCTAGACCCTGGGCCAGTGGGGGAGGGGGTGGGGGGCCAGGGGGCCTCACAGAGGATGACATGAGGGGCTGCAGCTCCTGCTCCTGGTCAGACAAGGCCCCCTCTTCCTCCTCCTTCTCCTCTCCTCCTGGGGGGAACTCAAACCGAGCGATGCCCTGAGCCACTATTGACCCCACTCCTCCTCCTCCTCCAGCCCCTCTGGATCCAGAACCGGCCCCGCTCACTCCACTACCAGAGTATGAGACAGGACGGGGCCCACCCAGCCTGGAGAGGGCGCTGACGCGGGGGTGTAGGGCTTCCACGGGGACCGGCGGGGAGCCCAGGCTCTCTAAGGAGGAGATGCTCTGGTTCCAGGCCTGCTGCAGATCTATGGGGATGATCTTAGTAGCCTCCATGGAGACACACACCGGCAGGGTTCCAATGCCGCCCTTCCAGGGCAGGTTCCTCTCACCGCAGGTGGGGGACGGGGGGGCCACGGAGGGGCTCTGACACACCTCCAGACCAGCCGGGACTGAGACAGGACACAGGTCAGACAGAGGAACATACAGTCAGGATCCTGGCTGTAACATTACAATATATCTAAATACCATCTCTGGCATACTTACATTTTACATTTTTTTTACATTTTAGTCATTTTAACGCTGACGCTCTTATCCAGAGCGACTTACAGTTAGTGAGTGCATGCATTTTTCATACTGGCCCCCCCGTGGGAATCGAACCCACAACCCTGGCGTTGCAAGCGCCATGCTCTACCAACTGAGCTACACTGTATCTAGCAGACATCAAAATACTTTAAAAACAATGAATACCCAATGTGTGTCTTTACATTTTGATATTCTATTGATTCTAATGAATTATTATTCTTACTTTCTTTTGTATTATTATTCTTTGTTGTATTTTACCCCGTTTCCCCAATTTCGTGATATCCAATTGCGATCTTGTCTCATCGCTGCAACTCCCCAAAGGGCTCGGGAGAGGCGACGGTCGAGTCATGCGTCCTCCGAAACGTGACCCGCCAAACCGCGCTTCTTAACACCCGCCCGCTTAACCCAGAAGCCAGCCGCACCAATGTGTCGGAGGAAACACCGTTCACCTGACGACCGAGGTCAGCCTGCAGGCACCCGGCCCCACCACAAGGAGTCGCTAGAGCGCGATGAGCCAAGTAAAGCCCCCCCCCCGGCCAAACCCTCCCCTAACCCGGACGACGCTGGGCCAATTGTGCGCCGCCCTATGGGACTCCCGGTCACGGGCCGGTTGTGACACAGCCTGGGATCGAACCCGGGTCTGTAGTGACGCCTCAAGCACTGCGATGCAGTGCCTTAGCCCGCTGCGCCACTCGGGAGGCCATGAATTCATATTCTAATGAAGATATTCCAAATTACAGTTAATGTATGAATACAGTATTAGACAGGGACACGAGGCCATTTTCTGAGGTTTCTAGTCTCCCCTGTGTCAATGTGTCCTTACCAGATTTGGGCCGTTCTTTGGGCGTCTCTGGAACCTTTCGAGCCACGAAGGTGATGCCAATGTCCTCCTCCTTCTCTGGCTCCAAGTCCTCCCCCTTCTCATCCTCCGAATCCACTGGCACTACCATAGGATCTGAGGGGGCATCACAGACACATGAACACTACACTACCCACAATGCACCATCACAGGATCTGAGGGGGCATCACAGACACATGAACACTACACTACCCACAATGCACCATCACAGGATCTGAGGGGGCATCACAGACACATGATCAATGCACTATGACAGCAACTCTTATCTTTTTTTTTTTTCTACTTCAACCAACTCCTATGCTCTGTCCCTGTGTCCACACTAGTGTGAACCAATGTTTTGGCCGAGCATCCTAGATAATGTACTAGTGTGGATATTGGAATGTAGCCCTAGATTCCAGTACCCACAGAAATTGTTTGAGTGACAGCTGGGAACACAGGTTATGATGGAATGATATTGAAATCATAGAGGCCAGACTAAATTTCCGGTGTGTTTAGTGAGTGACCCACCTTTGTCTTGCCAGCTGACGTTTCGTCGAGGTTTGTCGTTGAGGTCCTGTTCTTTTACGTCTGATCCTCTTCGCTGTGGGAGGGAGAGAAAACACCAGTTCTAATGTCTATTACAGGAAGGACCCACAGGAAACCAGTTCTAATGTCTATTACAGGAAGGACCCACAGGAAACCAGTTCTAATGTCTATTACAGGAAGGACCCACAGGAAACCAGTTCTAATGTCTATTACAGGAATGGCTGGAATGGAATCAATGGAAACGGAGTCAAACATATTGTTTCCATGTGTTTGATACCATTCCATTGATTCCATTCCAGCCAATACCATGAGCCCATCCTCCTATAGCTCCTCCCACCAGACTCCTCTGATTACTTCATATTTCTCCCTTCCACAACAGAGAACGGTCCAAGGCCCTGGCTATCCCGTTGAAGGCCCTGGCTATACCGTTGAAGGCCCTGGCTATACCGTTGAAGGCCCTGGCTATACCGTTGAAGGATAGGACAGGGTCCTATCCAAGACCCCTAGATCCAAGATGGCATAGCAGTGCGGTCGCTTTTATTTCATCGTCCTTGTGTAAATATCCCGTTTCTTGTTTTTTTTGTCTATTTTGTATATATCTCTCAATTTTTACTTTTCATTCTTTAACTAAATATACTTTCCTGCAACCCGCCTCACCCAACGTGGAAAGGATTCTATTATTTCTTTATAACTTTCATCAAGAACCGTAAGCTGATACTAGTGTAGCTGCAACTGAATGGCTACCTGCTATTAGTCACCGTTAGCGTCTTCACCACTGTCCGTGGCCTACACTATCCACCAGCCAGCTCTAGCTCTAGCCTGGACAATTCGTCGGCCAGTCTGCACAGCGAGCTATCGACCCAGCGTGCTATCGACCCAGAGCTTATTGGACTTTCTGTCGGAATCACTGGACCCTAGCGCCGGATCATCACAACCAGCTAGCTAGCTGCAACCTGTTGTTGGCTGATTACCATTGCCCTATAGCAAGCACCAGTTAGCCTTGAGCTAGCCTCAGGCCCATCTCCCGGCTATCTACCTCTCTGTCAACCGGACGGGACCTCCTAGTGTTGACACTGAGCCCTGCCGATCCAACACGACTGGTTTGCCGACGAAATAGTCTGATGTGGTTTCATCAGGCTTCCAGTTGCGACGACCACGAAGATCCATCTGCCAGCCCCGGCCCACTAGCACAACGCAAACTACAACTGTGCTCCCTGCTAGCTGTGCTGAAGCACCAATTTGAACTGCTCTCGGACTCACATATTGCTGTTCACTGGACCTTATGATCACTCAGCTGCACAGCTGATGCCTGCTGGACTGTTCCTTTACACGGTACCCCTGTCCTGTTTATTCTGTTTAGTCTTAGCCCAAACGTTATCGCTATTTCCAGTTGTTGTCTTAGCTCTCTCTAATAACACCTGTGACTGCTTTATGCCTCTCTCCCATGTCAATTATGCCTTGCCTATTGCTGTTTGGGTTAGTTCTTATTATACAATTTCACTGTAGAACCCCTAGTCCCTCTCAAACTGCCTCATATAGTTCCTTTGTTTCACCCCCCATACACGCCGAGACTGGCTCAATCGGTGCCTCCAATGACGCTATCTCTTTCATTGTTACCCAACGCTTAGGGTTACCTGAACTGTACTCATATCCTTCCATATCCTTTTCTGTACATAATGCCCTGAATCTTTTCTACAACGCCCGGAGAACTGCCCCCTTTATTCTATGTACCCAACGCACTAGAAGACCAGTTCTTAAAGCCTTTAGCCGTATCCTTATTCTAGTCCTCCTCTGTTCCTCTGGTGATGTAGAGGCTAACCCAGGCCCTGAGCCCCCAGTATCACTCCTACTCCCCAGGAGCTATCATTTGTTGACTCTGTAACCATAAAAGTCTTGGTTTTCTGCACATAAATATCAGAAGCCTCCTTCCTAAGTTTGAGTTATTCACTGCGTTAGCACACTCCGCCAACCCTGATGTTCTAGCAGTGTCTGATCCTGGCTTAGGAAGGCCACCAAAAATTCTGAAATTTCCATCCCCAACTATAACATTTTCCGTCTAGATAGAACTGCCAAAGGGGGTGGAGTTGCAATCTACTGTAGAGATAGCCTGCAGAGCTCTAATCATACTATCCAGGTCTGTGCCCAAACAGTTTGAGCTTCTACTTCTAAAAATCCACCTTTCCAGAAATAAATCTCTCACTGTTGCCGCTTGCTACAGACCCCCCTCAGTCCCCAGCTGTGCCCTGGACACCATATGTGAATTGATTGCCCCCCATCTATCCTCAGAGTTTGTCCTGCTTGGTGACCTAAATTGGGATATGCTTAACACCCCGGCCATCCTACAATCTAAACTAGATGCCCTCAATCTCACACAAATTATCAACAAACCTACCAGGTACAACCCTAAATCCGTAAACATGGGTACCCTCATAGATATCATCCTGACTAACTTACCCTCTAAATACACCTCCGCTGTCTTCAACCAGGATCTCAGCGATCACTGCCTTATTGCCTGCGTCCGTAACGGGTCCGCGGTCAAACGACCACCCCTCATCACTGTCAAACGCTCCCAAAAACACTTCAGCGAGCAGGCCTTCCTAATTGACCTGGCCCAGGTATCCTGGATGGATATAGATCTCATTCCGTCAGTAGAGGATGCCTGGTTGTTCTTTAAAAGTAATTTCCTCTCAATCTTAAATAGACATGCCCCATTCAAAAAATACAGAACTAAGAACAGATATAGCCCCTGGTTCTCCTCAGACTTGACTGCCCTTGACCAGCACAAAAACATCCTGTGGCGTACTGCATTAGCATCAAATAGCCCCCCGCGATATGCAACTTTTCAGGGAAGTTAGGAACCAATATACACAAGCAGTTAGGAAAGCAAAGGCTAACTTTTTCAAACAGAAATTTGCATCCTGTAGCACTAACTCCAAAAAGTTTTGGGACACTGTAAAGTCCATGGAAAATAAGAGCACTTCCTCCCAGCTGCCCACTGCTGTCATGAGGTGAGGTGTATGTGTGGTGGAAGTCAGGCGCAGGACACCGAGGCTCAGTCCAACAGAGTTTACTCAAAATTTCCAAAAGGAAACGGAAAACAAACGACCTCAAAACAACAAGAGGCGAGCATTTACGCAACATGCGTAAAACACAAAAAATGCAAACAAGAAACAAAACACGCAGCACAACGACAGGCGAACAACACACACAATCCTACCAAGCAAAAAGACGGAACTTATAGGACAGGTGATGAATACACAATAGGACACAGGTGTGACAGACAGACAAAAGCAATCACACACAGAAACATAGATCGGTGGCAGCTAGTACTCCGGGGACGGCGACCGCCGACGCCTGCTCGTACCAGGAGGGGGAGCAGCCTCGGCAGAATCCGTGACAACTGCACTGAGGCTAGGAAACACTATCACCACCGATAAATCTACAATAATCGAGAATTTCAACAAGCATTTTGCTACGGCTGGCCATGCTTCCACCTGGCTACCACTACCCCGGCCACCAGCTCTGCACCCTCCGCTGCAACTTGCCCATGCCCCCCCCCCGCTTCTCCTTCACACAAATCCAGACAGCTGATGTTCTAAAAGAGCTGCAAAATCTGGACCCCTACAAATCATCTGGGCTAGACAATCTGGACCCTTTCTTTCTAAAACTAGCCGCTGAAATTGTCGCAACCCCTATTACTAGCCTGTTCAACCTCTCTTTCGTAACGTCTGAGATCCCCAGAGATTGGAAAGCTGCCGCGGTCATCCCCCTCTTCAAAGGGGGTGACACTCTAGATCCAAACTGTTACAGACCCATATCCATCCTGCCCTGCCTTTCAAAAGTTTTTGAAAGCCAAGTCAACAAACAGATCACCGACCATTTCGAATCCCACCGTACCTTCTCCGCTATGCAATCCGGTTTCCGAGCTGGTCATGGGTGCACTTCCAGCCACGCTCAAGGTCCTAAACGATATTATAACCGCGATCGATAATAGACAGTACTGTGCAGCCGTTTTCATTGACCTGGCCAAGGCTTTCGACTCTGTCAACCACCGCATTCTTATTGGCAGACTAAATAGCCTTGGTTTTCTCAAATGACTGCCTCGCCTGGTTCACCAACTACTTCTCAGATAGAGTTCAATGTGTCAAATCGGAGGGCCTGTTGTCTGGACCTATGGCAGTCTCTATGGGGGTGCCACAGGGTTCAATTCTTGGGCCGACTCTTTTTCTCTGTGCATATCAATGACGTCGCTCTTGCTGCTGGTGACTCTCAGATCCACCTCTACGCAGACGACACCATTTTGTATAACATCTGGCCCTTCATTGGACACTGTGTTAACAAACCTCCAAACGAGCTTCAATTCCATACAACACTCCTTCAGTAGCCTCCAACTGCTCTTAAACACTAGTAAAACTAAATGCATGCTCTTCAAACCGAACGCTGCTTGCACCCGCCCACCCGACTAGAATCACTACTCTCGACGGGTCTGACCTAGAGTATGTGGACAACTACAAATATCTAGGTGTCTGGTTAGACTGTAAACTCTCCTTCCAGACTCACATTAAGAATCTCCAATCCAAAGTTAAATCTAGAATCGGTTTCCTATTTCGCAACAAAGCCTCCTTCACTCATGCTGCCAACATGCCCTCGTAAAACTGACTATCCTACCGATCCTTGACTTCGGCGATGTCATTACAAAATAGCCTCCAACACTCTACTCAGCAAATTGGATGTAGTCTATCACAGTGCCATCCGTTTTGTCTCCAAAAACCCCATATACTACCCACCACTGTGACCTGTACGCTCTTGTTGGCTGGTCCTCACTACATATTCGTCGCCAAACCCACTGGCTCCAGGCCATCTATAAATCACTGCTAGGCAAATCCCTGCCTTATCTTAGCTCATTGGTCACCATAGCAACACCCACCCGTAGTCTGCGCTCCAGCGGGTATATCTCACTGGTCATCCCCAAAGCCAACACCTCCTTTGGCCGCAATTCCTTCCAGTTTCTCTGCTGCCAATGACTGGAACAAATTGCAAAAATCTCTGAAGCTGGAGACACTTATCTCCCTCACTAACTTTAAGCATCAGTTGTCAGAGCACCTTACCGATCACTGCACCTGTACACAGCCCATCTGAAATTAGCCCGCCCAACTACCTCATCCCTATATTGTTATTTATTTTGCTCATTTTTACCCCAGTATCTCTATTTGCACATCATCTCTTGCACATCTATCATTCCAGTGTTAATACTAATTGTAATTATTTTGCACTATAGCCTATTTTATTATTGCCTTACCTCCATAACTTGCTAAATTTGCACACACTGTATATATATGTATTTCTGTTGTATTTTTGACTTTGTTTTGTTTTACCCCATATGTAACTCTGTGTTGTTGTTTTTATCGCACTGCTTTGCTTTATCTTGGCCAGGTCGCAGTTGTAAATGAGAACTTGTTCTCAACTGGTTTACCTGGTTAAATAAAGGTGAAAAAACAAAACAAAAAAAAATAAAAAAAAATGCCAATCCCATTGAAGGCCTTGGCTATACCGTTGAAGGCCCTTGGCTATAACGTTGAAGGCCCTGGCTATGTTCATGAATGTAAATCCTGGACACACACAGATGTAGATATTGGTTTAATGAAAACTTTGGTAGCTGGCTGGCTGTGGATATAGTTTTAATGAAGCCTTTGGTAGCTGGCTGGCAGTGGATATAGGTTTAATGAAAACTTTGGTAGCTGGCTGGCAGTGGATATAGGTTTAATGAAGACTTTGGTAGCTGGTTGGCAGTGGATATAGGTTTAATGAAGCCTTTGGTAGTTGGCTGGCTGTGGATATAGGTTTAATGAAGACTTTGGTAGCTGGCTGGCTGTGGATATAGGTTTAATGAAGACTTTGGTAGCTGGCTGGCTGTGGATATAGGTTTAATGAAGACTTTGGTAGCTGGTTGGCAGTGGATATAGGTTTAATGAAGACTTTGGTAGCTGGCTGTGGATATAGGTTTAATGAAGCCTTTGGTAGCTGGCTGTGGGATATAGGTTTAATGAAGACTTTGGTAGCTGGCTGGCTGTGGATATAGGTTTAATGAAGACTTTGGTAGCTGGCGGGCTGGCTGTGGATATAGGTTTAATGAAGACTTTGGTAGCTGGCTGGCTGTGGATATAGGTTTAATGAAGACTTTGGTAGCTGGCTGGCTGTGGATATAGGTTTAAATAATGTGATAGCCTTTACTCCAACAGCTTAGTGGAATAGTAATGAATAATAGCTCATATTCCAGTATCTCATTGGAATATGAGCACCACGTGCTCTCACCACTGGTGTCCCCCAGGGCTCCAGTCTAGGCCCTCTCCTCTTCTCGCTATACAGCAAGTCACTTGGATCTTCATAATCCTCACATGGCCTCTCCTATCATTGCTACGCTGACGACACACAACTAATCTTCTCTTTCCCCCTTCTGATAACCAGGTGGCGAATCGCATCTCTGCATGTCTGGCAGACATAATCGTATGGATGACCGGATCACCACCTCAGCTAAACCTCGGCAGACCGGAGCTGCTCTTCCTCCCGGGGAAGGACTGCCCGTTCCATGATCTCGCCATCACGGTTGACAACTCCGTTTTGTGTCCTCCTCCCAGAGGGGCGAAGAGCCTTGGCGTGACCTGGACAACACCCTGTCGTTCTCTCCGCTAACATCAGGCGTTGACCCGATCCCTTAGGTCTGCCTTCTTACAACATCGGAGAGTACGACCTGCTTACACAGGAAGCGGCACATGTCCTAATCCATGCACTTGTCATCTCCGTCTGGATTACTGAACTGCCCTCGCTGTTGGCTGGGGCTGCCCTTCCTGTGCAATTAAACCCCCTACAAACTCATCCAGAAATTCCGCAGGACGCCCGTCTGGTTTTCAACCTTCTCCTGCAATTCTCTCACGCACCCCCAACCGGCCCCCCACCCTCGCCTCCGCCACTCCACTGGCCTTCCAGTTGAAGCTCGCATCTGCTACAAGACCATGGTGCTTGCTACGGAGCCTGTGGAGGGGAAACGGCACCTGTCTCCCGTCCTTCAGGCTCTGCTCAGTCCCTACACCCCAAACGAGGGCACGGCGTTCACAACCTCTGGCCTGCCTTGGCTCCCCTACCTCTGCGGAAGCCTCTAGTTGTTCCCCTCGCCAGTCAAACTGTTCGCTGCGCTGGCACCCCCAATGGTGGAGACCAGCCCTCACGACGTCCAGGGAACAGCGAGTCACTCCCACCTTCCGGAGACATTTGAAACCCCACTCTTTAGGAATACCTGGGATAGGTAACGTTAATCCTTTCTACCCCCCCCCCCCCCTTACTCCAACCCCCCCCCCCCCCCCCCCAGAAAATAATAAAATAAAAATAAAAAATAATAAATACAAACATTGTAAAGTGGTTTATCCCACTGCTATAAGGTGAATGCACCTTTTGTAGTAAGTCGTCTCTGGATAAGAGCCGTCTGCTAAATGAACGTAAATGTAATGTAATATGATGAGTTCCGTTGGTTCAGAGCAAGGTGATATTCCAATTGTGAAACAGGACAGGTAGACATGCAGAAGGTCATTTATGCACCACAGAGAGAGAGAGGGAGAGAGAGAGAGAGCGAGAGAGGGCGAGAGAGAAGAGAGAGAGAGAGGAGAGAGAGAGGGTGGCGAGAGAGAGGAGAGATGGAGAAGAGGGGGAGAGGGAGATAGAGCGCCAACTATAGATAAACATTTATCACATATCGCTTGTTTCACAGTTGTCTGAAATGTGTCCTGTACTAAAGTATTCAATCGTGATAAAACTGGCTTTAGTGTCACCTAAGGCTGTGACCTTCAGTTTCTGACCTCTGTAGGCTTAGGGAGGACTCTGCCCTGCCTAAACCCAGTATAGAGAACCAGCCCAGCCCAGCCCAAAACCCAGTATAGAGAACCCAGCCCAGCCCTGCCTAAACCCAGTATAGAGAACCAGCCCAGCCCTTGCCTACAACCCGTATAGAGAACCCAGCCCAGCCCTGCCCTAACCCAGTATAAGAACCCAGCCAAGCCCCGCCTGCCTAAACCCATTATAGAGAACCCAGCCCAGGCCCAAAACCCAGTATAAGACCAGCGCCAGCCCTGCCTAAAACCCATTATAGAGAACCCAGCCCAGCCCTGCCTAAACCCAGTATAGAGAACCCAGCCTAGCCCAGCCCAAAACCCAGTATAGAGAACCAGCCCAGCCCAAAACCCAGTATAGAGAACCCAGCCTAGCCCCCGTCCCCAAAACCCAGTATAGAGAACCAGCCCAGCCCAAAAACCCAGTAATAGAGAACCCAGCCCAGCCCAGCCCAAAACCCAGTATAGAGAACCCAGCCCAGCCCAAAACCCAGTATAGAGAACCCAGCCCAGCCCAGCCCAAAACCCAGTATAGAGAACCCAGCCCAGCCCAAAACCCAGTATAGAGAACCCAGCCCAGCCTGCCCAAAACCCAGTATAGAGAACCCAGCCAGCCCAGCCCAAAACCCAGTATAGAGAACCAGCCCAGCCCAAAACCCAGTATAGAGAACCCAGCCCAGCCCAGCCAAAACCCAGTATAGAGAACCCAGCCCAGCCCCAAAACCCAGTATAGAGAACCCAGCCCAGCCCAAACCCCTTCCCCCCCAAAAACCCCCAAAAAAGAAACCCCCCCCCCCAACCCAAGAAACCCCCCACCCCAAAAAAACCCCAAAACCCATTTCCCCCCCAAATGGGGTTTTTCAAATTTTAAAAAACCGACCCAAACCAAAAAAACCCCCTGCCCATAGCCCCCTAAAAAAAAAGGGGGCTCCAAGGGAACAACCCCCCCCACTTAAATAAAAGGGTTTGGCCAAAAGGGAAACCCCCCCCGCAACCACCCCCCCCCCAAAAACCCCCTTCCCCCTCCCAAAAAAAAACCCCCCCGTTGAAGCCCCACCAAAAAATGGGGCAAGCCGAAAAAAAAAATTTTTATTTTCCCAACTTAAATTTCTCCAAAAATTTTTTAAAAGAAAAAAATTCCCCCACCGGGCTTAAAAGTTCCAAAAAAACAAAGGCCCAGCCCCCAAAATCTTTAAAGTAAGAAATTTTCCCTTTTAAAAAGGGGAAAGGGGGACGTTGTTTTTTTCTCTCCCGTGGGGGTTTGTGGGGGGTCTTTAAGCCCTTTTTTTCCCCTTTTTCCCCGGGGACCCCCGGTTTTTCTTCCCTGTCTGTTCCCCTGTAGGGGTTGGGTTAGGGAAGGAAGGGGAGGGGGAAAGGGGGAGAGAGGGGGAAGAGAGGGGGAAAGAAAAAAAGAGGGGGAACCCCCCGGGGGCCCCCCCCTTTTTTTTTTTTTTCCCCCCCCCCCCCCCCACCCCCCCCCCCCCCCCCCCCCCAAAAAAAATTTTTTTTTCCCCCCCGCCCCCCCCCCCCCCCCCCCCCCCACCCCCCCCCCCCCGGGGGGGGGGGGCCCCCCCCCCCCCCCCCCCCCCCCTTTTTTTTTTTTTTTTTTTTTTTTTTTTCCCCTTTTTCCTTTTTTTTTACCCTTTTTCTTTTTTTTCCCCTTTCTTCTTCCCTGTTTTTCCTCTTTCTTTTTCCCTTTTTTTTTCCCCCTTTTTTTTTTTTTTTTTTTTTTTTTTTTTTTTTCCCCCCCCTTCGTCCCTTTTTCCCCCCCTTCTTCTTCCTCCCTCTCCCCCCTTTTTTTTCCCCCCTTTTTTTTCCCTTTTCCCCCTTGTTTTTTTTCCCTTTTCCCCGGGGGGGGGGCCCCTTTTTTTTTTTTTTTAAACCCTTTTTAAAGTTTTTTTAAAAAAACCCCACCCCCAAAAACCCATATCCCCCCGGTTGGGGCCCGAGAGGAATGGATTTTTGGGGTGGGGTGGGGGTCAGCGGTGAGGGGCGAAACCCCCCGGGGTTTTTTTTTGCCAAAATTTTTTTTCCCCCTCCTTCCCCCACCGGCCCCCCAAATTTTTTAAAAAAAAAACCTTTGGGGAAATTAACCCCTTTCCCCCTTTAAAAAACTTAAAACCCAACCCCAAACCCCCTTTCCCCCTTGGTAAATGCTTTTATGGGGGGACCCCCAATTAATGACTGGGAAAAAACAGGTAAAAACCCGGGGGAAAAAACAGCTTAGTTTTTAAGACCCAAAAGGGAACAAAGTACCAAAAAAAATTCTTTTAACCACCCCCCAAAAAAAAAACCCCCCCAACAACAAAAAAAACCCCCCCCAAAAAAACCCCCAAACGTGACTTTCTCCTTTTTTTTAGTTGGGGGGGGGGGAAAAGGCCCTGGAGGTTTGGGGGAGGACCCTGGCAGAGGGGACGTTGCCCCCCTGGAAATAAAAAGGGGGGTTTTTAAGGGGGTAACCCTTCTTTCAAAAACCCCTAAGGGGGAAATTTTTTTAAAAAACCAATGGGTTTTGGAAGGGGACTTTAAATGCCCAAAAATTTTTTTGGGGGAAATCCCCTTTTCCCCAAAAAAGGGGGCCCTCCCCCAAAACCAAAGAACCCTTCTGTTTTCTGGGGCCCTAAAAAAGCGTAGTTTTAAAAATTTTAAAAAAAAAACCCCCCAACCCCAAGAAAAAAGGGAAATTTTGTTTGTTTTTTTTTTTTAAAGTAGATGTCATGGTCATTTCCACATGGGTGGTATTCTTCTATATAGACAGCCTAGCGTGAGAGGCCCATAGAGAGTGATTATGAGATTTGTGTGTGTGTGTGTGTGTGTGTGTGTCAGCGCTGACAGGGCCGTACCCGTCTCCGGGGCTTGTACAGGTTCCCAGCCAGGAAGTGATGCGTTTCTGACTCCTCCTCCACCTTGGCTCCCGGCACATTATCAATCACCTGGAGGTCCAGACAGACTCCACTACCGTTCTCTCTCCTGTAACACAGAGACATAAAGACAGACTCCACTACCGTTCTCTCTCCTGTAGGGTTAGAATAAAGACTATTAGTAGTGGTTGGGGTGGGACCCCACAGAGTTAATAAAGACTGGGTATTGTTTGGAAAAACATGGTCACACCCAGTGCCATTAATAAACAGCTGTAGTTATGACATTGAACGTCCACACGGACACACCCAGTACCATTAATAAACAGCTGCAGTTACACACACACCAAACACACACACACACACACACACACACCACACACCAAACACACACACCACACACACACACCAAACACACACACACACAGTGACTTTACTCACAGGTAGTTGGTGACGTTGGTGACCTCTGGGAAAGACGCCCTGGAGGCCATGGAGGGAAGAGAGAGCCTGGCAGAGGTCAGCACGTTGCCACCCTGGACAATGAGAGATACACAGAGGTTAAAGTTCAGGGGTCAACTCATCTTTCAAAACACCTCACATTGTCTGAAACGGTTTTACAACAATGGTGATTCTGGACTAAAGGGGACAGTCAGAATGTAATGGGTCACTAAACAGTTTGGGTAAAGTAAAACACCTTCTCAGCTGAATATGCGCTCCTACTCAACCCCATAATACCGAAAGCCCTCAAACCTCCTCTGTCTAATACTGGGGCTTCATCATAGAAATAGATCGTCATCGCCTCCTTATAAAGTCCCTGTAAACTGGACTGACAGCACCAACAGCAGTCACACAGCAGACATGCGAGACCAGCTGTTTGCTAGTTGTTTTGACACGAGGTCATCTGAGGTAAAGCAACGGAATATGTAGCACTTCTATCTACTGATCCACAACAGGAATCATTTTACTAGGATTCAGGAAGGGTAACTGGTGACTGTTTGATTCTAGTGAGACTAGAGGGGGTAACTGGCGACTGTTTGATTCTAGTGAGACTAGAGGGGGTAACTGGTGACTGTGATTCTAGTGAGACTAGAGGGGGTAACTGGTGACTGTTTGATTCTAGTGAGACTAGAGGGGGTAACTGGTGACTGTTTGATTCTAGTGAGGCTAGAGGGGGTAACTGGTGACTGTTTGATTCTAGTGAGACTAGAGGGGGTAACTGGTGACTGTTTGATTCTAGTGAGACTAGAGGGGGTAACTGGTGACTGTGATTCTAGTGAGACTAGAGGGGGTAACTGGTGACTGTTTGATTCTAGTGAGACTAGAGGGGGTAACTGGTGACTGTTTGATTCTAGTGAGTTTTGACCAGAACCCTACGGGTCCTATATAGGGAATAGGGTGTAATTTGGGACCCAGACTCTGTGTTTCTCCTCCATATAGAACATGTTCTGACTGCTCAGTAGTTCTGTGAATTGGTTCTGTAATAGTTACTGTCAGACTAAGTGTAATGTTTCCAGTAGAGGTGCGCTGGTCAGCTGTTTGTTCACCCGCCCCGCAATTGCTAATAACCCATCTGCAACCACCCGACTATATGTGATAAAGTGAAAATCTGAGGCTCTGCACCCGACCCCTAACCTGCTAATATAGAAAATGGGCTGTGGGCTACAGTCAGAGACATCAGATGTTTTGGGGGGGGACAGTGGGTGCAGGACTTTTTTGGTGTGCCTGATTTAGATATGTTTCTGCTTATAGGGCTAATTTCCGACATTTTGGTAAAAGCTTTTTACATTTACATTTTAGTCATTTAGTAGATGCTCTTATCCAGAGCGACTTACAGTTAGTGCATTCTTCTTAAGATAGCTAGGTGAGACAACCACATTTCTCAGTCATGGTAAGTACACTTTTCCTCACTAAAGTAGTTATCAGCAAAGTAAGAGCTAGAAGGGGGGGGGGGGGGGGGGGGGGGTATAAAGTCCCCATATTTGGGGACCCTATTAGATTTTCTTGATTCAAATCAGTCTGGTATGAGAACGGTAGCCCCTATCTGCAAAAGCAGGGTGTCTGCGGAAAGCTGAGTATCTTGGCTATTGATCGGTGCCTTCAAATCTTTGGTGTGACTTACTACCATGTACAGTGGGGAAAAAAAGTATTTAGTCAGCCACCAATTTTGCAAGTTCTCCCACTTAAAAAGATGAGAGAGGCCTGTAATTTTCATCATAGGTACACGTCAACTATGACAGACTAATTGAGAATTTTTTTCCCAGAAAATCACATTGTAGGATTTTTAATTAATTAATTTGCAAATTATGGTGGAAAATAAGTATTTAGTCACCTACAAACAA
The DNA here is from genome assembly GCA_902810595.1 of Coregonus sp. 'balchen'. Taxonomy (NCBI): domain Eukaryota; kingdom Metazoa; phylum Chordata; class Actinopteri; order Salmoniformes; family Salmonidae; genus Coregonus; species Coregonus sp. 'balchen'. The sequence goes on from LR778284.1 coordinate 3,596,309, forward strand.
GCAAGATTCTTGGCTCTCACAGACCTGTAACTTCTTCTTTAAGAGGCTCCTCTGTCCTCCACTCGTTACCTGTATTAATGGCACCTGTTTGAACTTGTTATCAGTATAAAAGACACCGGTCCACAACCTCAAACAGTCACACTCTAAACTCCACTATGGCCAAGACCAAAAAGCTGTCAAAGGACACCAGAAACAAAATTGTAGACCTGCACCAGGCTGGGAAGACTGAATCTGCAATAGGTAAGCAGCTTGGTTTGAAGAAATCAAACTGTGGGAGTAATTATTAGGAAATGGAAGACATACAAGACCACTGATAATCTCCCCTCGATCTGGGGCTCCACGCAAGATCTCACCCCGTGGGGTCAAAATGATCACAAGAACGGTGAGCAAAAATCCCAGAACCACACAGGGGGACCTAGTGAATGACCTGCAGAGAGCTGGGACCAAAGTAACAAAGCCTACCCATCAGTAACACACTACGCCGCCAGGGACTCAAATCCTGCAGTGCAGACGTGTCCCCCTGCTTAAGCCAGTACATGTCCAGGCCCGTCTGAAGTTTGCTAGAGTGCATTTGGATGATCCAGAAGAGGATTGGGAGAATGTCATATGGTCAGATGAAACCAAAATAGAACTTTTTGGTTAAAAACTCAACTCGTCGTGTTTTGGAGGACAAAGAATGCTGAGTTGCATCCAAAGAACACCATACCTACTGTGAAGCATGGGGGTGGAAACATCATGCTTTGGGGCTGTTTTTCTGCAAAGGGACCAGGACGACTGATCCGTGTAAAGGAAAGAATGAATGGGGGCCATGTATCATGAGATTTTGAGTGAAAACCTCCTTCCATCAGCAAGGGCATTGAAGATAAAACGTGGCTGGGGTCTTTCAGCATGACAATGATCCCAAACACACCGCCCGGGCAACGAAGGAGTGGCTTCGTAAGAAGCATTTCAAGGTCCTGGAGTGGCCTAGCCAGTCTCCAGATCTCAACCCCATAGAAAATCTTTGGAGGGAGTTGAAAGTCCGTGTTGCCCAGCGACAGCCCCCAAAACATCACTGCTCTAGAGGAGATCTGCATGGAGGAATGGGCCAAAATACCAGCAACAGTGTGTGAAAACCTTGTGAAGACTTACAGAAAACGTTTGACCTGTGTCATTGCCAACAAAGGGTATATAACAAAGTATTGAGAAACCTTTTGTTATTGACCAAATACTTATTTTCCACCATAATTTGCAAATAAATTCATAAAAAATTCTACAATGTGATTTCTGGATTTCTTTTTCTCATTTTGTCTGTCATAGTTGACGTGTACCTATGAATGAAAATTACAGGCCTCTCTCATCTTCTAAGTGGAGAACTTGCACAATTGGTGGCTGACTAAATACTTTTTTTCCCCACTGTATTGGCATACACATTTATAAGGGCAGGCCGAGCCGATGACCTAATTTCAAGATGGCTGCTATCTACATTCCGGTTAGAGTTGTGAAACATAAAATAAATAAACACGGAATACGTTGATACACACCGAAAGCAGATCATGAGGAGGTCTTATTTGTCTGCCTGTGTCCTACCGTTATTGATCACCAGCCCCGAGAGTCAAATTTTTGATTTTACACAATGTTTTCACCAAACAGCAAGGTAAGTTTCAATTTGGTCTGTGTTTGAGCTATAGCTACATGGGGGGGGGGGGGTATCAAATTCATCCTTAGGTTGGTAGGAACACATCTAGCATATTGCCAATGTTATCTGATGACGTATGACTTAATGGCAACATCGAATGTCCATCGAGTGACTAGGTTGAAAAAACCCTTGGACATCCCCCTGTATGTGCCCCGATACCAACACAATGTTTCAGAGTGGTTGGTGTTGTGGAAATGTAGTTTTTTATAGTGAACAATAACTTTTAGGCACATCCATCCGGTGGGCAGAAACAGTGGACACTTTGGAGAGATTGAAAGGACACTTGAATGTACTCTGGTTACCCCATAACACCACCACAACGTTTGAGTGAGGTTGATATGGTAGAAATTGTGTTTTTATACTGAACAAATAGCATTTAGGGATTGCAAATCTGTAATAGCACTGGAATGATCTAATTTACAAACATATGGCACTTTGGAGAGGTTTAGAGACACTTGGAAACGTCCCGTGACGACACCTGACACCACTTACTAAAACATCTGCCCGTTTCTAGTTGTTAGGTCTATCAACCCCCTTTTCTTCTGATATTGTTCACATGTTGTGGAAGCCATCCGATGTGTTTCCAGCTCTGAGCATCAATAATTCACTTATAAGCTTGTCAATGAAAGATTGACTTTCAAAATAAAAAAATAAAAAAACAGGGTTATTTTGTGTGTGCTTGATCTTGTGTATTCTGAACTATGTAACTCCTATCTATCTAACAGAATAATGTCAAAAAATCGATAGAATGAATGCTTCAGTCTAGTTGACATACATAAAGTTCTCTCTGTCATCTCCGCTTCTTTTCACGGAGAAAATACATTTAGGGACCAGGGATAAAATGCAATAACTATTTAAAAAACTGCAAAGGTTTTCTGTGCAAAATGTCCAAATGACATCAGTTTGACCGGTTGAAAGGAAATAGAAAGCTGTGCAAACGACCCAACATGTTTCTGATAAGATTTCAGTTCTTCTCGGATGCATAGTTTATGTGGTTGAAATACAAATCAGCTTTTATGATGCTGATAAAGACAGCAGCTCTACAGACGGTCCCTAACTGCACATTCACATTCTCTCAAGACGCTGAAAGATATAAATCATATTTCTCCACTCCTGTTCCAGAGTCTAAATGTACATTTGGTGGATAATTTTACTGCAAGAATGATTAATCTCTGCAGAGTTTCATATTAAGGTATGTGAGAGGTTATTAGACCCTACAGTCCGTGGTCCAGTATCCAGTTTCCCGTTCAATCCACTTGAACCAGAAGAAGGCTTACAAGGTCCTTTGACGCGGCCCATCGGTCTATATTTGAAGTCCCGTTTGTTTCCCCCCCCCCCTTGTGACTGTCGTTCTTTAGCACTCACAATCTCCCACATAACTAGAATTCTATAGCGCCTTCACCTAATCTTTCCAACTTAAAAACTTTCGACCCTCCCCTTCTTAACATTAGCACTGTTTTTACCCCCCTTCTAAACATTAGATCGTTCTGACCCCCCCCTTCTATAACATTAGACTCGTTCGACCCCCCTTTTTAACATTAGACTACTGTTCTGACCTCCCCCTTTTATAACATTTAGACTACTGTTCTGACCTCCCCCTATAAAAATTAGATACGTTTTTGCCCCCTTTTAAAATTTGATACTGTTCGACCCTCCCTTCATAAATTAGATACTGTTTTGACCCCCCTTCTATAACATTAATATGTTCGACCTCCCTTTTAAAATTTGACTACTGTTCTACCCCCCCTTCTAACTTAGATACTGTTCCGACCCTCCTTCTATAACATTTGACTAGTTCTGACCCCCCCCTATAAATTTGAATGTTCGACCCTTTTACCCTTTTTACCTTCTATAACATTTTTGACTACTGTTTTTGACCCTCCCTCTATAACAAAACACTGTTTGACCCCCCCAAACAAAACTACTTTTCCTCCCCCCCTTTTAAACGTACTTTTTTGACCTCCCTTCTATAAAATAGACTAGTTTGACCCTCCTTCTAAACATTAGATACTGTTCGGGCCCCCCCTTCTATAAATTAACTATGCTGACCCTCCCTTTTATAAAAATTTGATACTGTTTGACCCTCCCTTCTATAATTAAATACTGTTTGACCCCCCCTTTTAACATTAGACTACTGTTCTGCCCTCCCTTCAAAATTAGATATGTTTGACCCCCTTCTTAAAATTGACACGTTTAAACCCCCCTTCTATAACATTAATACTGTTCTGACCCTCCCCCTATAACTTTGACTTTCGTTCTGACCCTCCCCCTTTTTAAAATTTGACTACTGTTTGCCCTCCCCTTTATAACATTAGCTATGTTTGACCCTCCCTTTTAAAATTGACTACTGTTCCGACCCCCCTTCTATAAATTTTACTATGTTCTGCCCCCTTCTAAACATTAGACTCGTTCCGACCTCCCTTCTATAACATTTGACTACTTTTCGACCCTCCCTTCTATAAATTTGATAGTTTTGCCCCCTCCCCTTTTATAATTAGACTACGTTCTAACCCCCCCTTCTTTAAACATTAGACTATGTTCTGCCCCCCCCTTTTATAACATTTGAAATACTGTTCTGACCCTCCCTTCTATAACTTTTTGACTACTGTTCGACCCCCCTTCGGGACCCCCCCTTCTAAAATTAGACTACTTTTTTTTCTTAAAAAACCCCTCCCTTCATACAAGGGGCTATGTTCTACCCTCCCTTTTTTTAACTTAGACTTTCTGTTTGACCCTCCCCTTTATAACATAGACTACGTTTTGCCCTCCCTTCTTAACAAATTTGACTACTGTTTAAAACCCCCCCTTTTTAAACTTAGGGCTACCCGTTCTGGACCCTCCCCTTTTTTAACATTTGACTTTCTGTTCTGCCCTCCTTCCTATAACTTTTGACTACTGTTTTTGACCCCCCTTCTAAACATTAGACTATGTTTGACCTCCCCTTCTAAACATTAACTATTTCCGACCCCCCCTCATAACATTTGACTCTGTTCTACCCTCCCTTTTATAAAATTGACTACTGTTCTGACCCTCCCTTCTTAAAATTAAATTGTTTGACCCCCCCTTCTTAACATTAACTAGTTTGACCCCCCTTCTATAAATTGATCGTTCCCCCTCCCTTCTAAACATAGAAAAGTTCTGACCCCCCTTTTTAAAATTAGACTATTTTGAAACCCCCCCTTTTATAACATTAACTACGTTCTGCCCTCCCTTTAAAAAATTTGACTACTGTTTTCTGACCCCCCTTCTATAAAATTTGATACGTTTTGACCCCCTTCTATAACTTTGACTACTGTTTGACCCTCCCCTTTATAAAGACTCGTTTGACCCTCCCTTCTTATTAACATTAGACTACTGTTCGACCCTCCCTCTATACATTGACTACGTTCTGACCCTCCTTCTAAACATTAGTTCCCTTCTATAACATTGACAGAACGGGGTATGGTAGTAGGTGCCAGGAACACCGGTTTGTGTCAAGAACTGTAACACTGCTGGGTTTTTCCATGCTCAACAGTTTCCCGTGTGTATCAAGAATTATCCACCACCCAAAGGACATCCAGCCAACTTGACACAACTGTGGGAAGCATTAGAGTCAACATGGGCCAAGCATCCCTGTGGAACTCTTTCGACACCTTGTAGAGTCCACGCCCTGACGAATTGAGGCTGTCCAATTCATTTGGGACACACAATGTAACTGTGACCACAATGTAGTGCCGACCATTATGAAAATAACCGTTTAAAACGGGATACGAAGGTGAAAGTGAGACATTCAAACCTTGAATTGATAACGGACCGAGGAATTCTACTGAGTGAGCACCTGACTGAGGGAAAATAGTTCTAGAAATTCCAACAAAACCTAGGCTGTATCCCAAATAGCACCCTAATTCCATTTACAGTGCACTAGTTTGACCAGGAGCCTACGGGATCTGGACAAAAAGTAGTGCACTATATAGGGAATTGGGTGACATTTGGGACGTAGCCCCAGCCCCTTTATCGTGGTTTATGCTTAATTTAATTTGCTCTATTTGCTTAGAGGGAGTTGAGTAGAGTGGTTTTTCTGGGAATGTTCACACAACTTCATTTTAGGCTTGACATTGTTTTCCTTTTCTGTCCTAGAAACAATGTTTCACCTTCAGCTCTTTCCCTTCGTGGACCACTGGGTGGGTTCTGACTGGAACCTACTGGCTACGTCCCAATGGGCACCCTAGGCTACCCACGGGGCGGCGCACAATTGGCCCAGCGTCGTCCAGGGTAGGGGAGGGAATGGCCGGCAGGGATGTAGCTCAGTTGGTAGAGCATGGCGTTTGCAACGCCAGGGTTGTGGGTTCGATTCCCACGGGGGGCCAGTATGAATAAAAAAAAATAAAAAAAATGTATGCACTCACTAACTGTAAGTCGCTCTGGATAAGAGCGTCTGCTAAATGACTAAAATGTCAAATGTAAATGTAGTCCCTGTTTAGTGCACTTCTTTTGACCAGGGGCCCCAGGCTTCTGGTCTATATGTAGTGCACTATATAAGGAATAGGGTGCCATTTGGGATGCACTCACTGGCTTTAGAGCCCCTCGGTTAGGGCTAATATTAGTACTGATAAACTGCTCTCAGGATGCTGACTGGTATGGAACTAGGTTAGGGCTAATATTAGGACTGATAAACTGCTCTCAGGATGCTGACTGGTATGGAACTAGGTTAGGGCTAATATTAGTACTGATAAACTGCTCTCAGGATGCTGACTGGTATGGAACTAGGTTAGGGCTAATATTAGTACTGATAAACTGCTCTCAGGATGCTGACTGGTATGGAACTAGGTTAGGGCTAATATTAGTACTGATAAAACTGCTCTCAGGATGCTGACTGGTATGGAATAGGTTAGGGCTAATATTAGGACTGATAAATGCTCTCGGATGCTTGACTGGTATGGAAACTAGGTTAGGGCTAATTAGTGACTGATAAACATGCTATCAGGATGCTGACTGGTATGGAACTAGGTTAGGGCTAATATTAGTACTGATAAACTGCTCTCAGGATGCTGACTGGTATGGAACTAGGTTAGGGCTAATATTAGTACTGATAAACTGCTCTCAGGATGCTGACTGGTATGGAACTAGGTTAGGGCTAATATTAGTACTGATAAACTGCTCTCAGGATGCTGACTGGTATGGAACTAGGTTATGGCAAATTTTAGTACTGATAAAACTGCTCTCAGGATGCTAAAGGTAGGGAAAACTAGGTTGGGGCTATATTAACTGAAAACTGCTCAGAATGGACTGGTAAGGAAACTAGGTTAGGGCTAATATTGTACTGATAAACTGCTCTCAGGATGCTGACTGGTATGGAACTAGTTAGGCTAATATTAGTATGATAAGCTCTAGGATGTGACTGGTAGGGAACTAGGTAGGGCTAATTAGGTATACTGATAAACTGTCTCGGATGCTGACTGGTATGGAACTAGGTTCGGGTCTAATATTAGTACTGAAAACTGCTCTCAGGATGCTGACTGGTATGGAACTAGGTTAGGGCTAATATTAGTACTGATAAACTGCTCTCAGGATGCTGACTGGTATGGAACTAGGTTAGGGCTAATATTAGTACTGATAAACTGCTCTCAGGATGCTGACTGGTATGGAACTAGGTTAGGGCTAATATTAGTACTGATAAACTGCTCTCAGGATGCTGATGGTTATGGAACTAGGTTGGGGCTAATTAGTACTGATAAACTGCTTCAGGATGCTGACTGGTAGGGAAAACTAGGTTAGGCTAATATTAGGACTGAAACTGCTCTCAGGATGCTGACTGGTATGGAACTAGGTAGGGCTAATATTAGTATGATAAACTGCTCTCAGGATGTGACTGGTATGGAACAGGTAGGGCAATATTAGTACTGATAACTGCTCTCAGGATGCTGACTGGTATGGAACTAGGTTAGGGCTAATATTAGTACTGATAAACTGCTCTCAGGATGCTGACTGGTATGGAACTAGGTCAGGGCTAATATTAGTACTGATAAACTGCTCTCAGGATGGCTGATAACTGGTTGGTAACTTAGGATTGCTTAGGTGCTATGGTATGGAATAGGTAGCTATATAATAAACTAATGCTCTCAGGAGGGACTGGTAGGAACTAGAGGTAGGGTATAGTATGATAATTGTATAACTGATACTCTCAGGATGCTGACTGGTATGAAACTAGGTTAGGGCTAATATTAGTACTGATAAACTGTTTCTCAGATGCTGACTGGTATGGAACTAGGTTAGGGCTATATTCGTACTGATAACTGCTCTCAGGATTCTGACTGGTATGGAATATGGTTAGCTAAATTAGTAGCTGAAAAAGTCTTCAGATGCGTACTGGTATGAAACTAGGTTAGGAGCTGAATTGGTATGGAATAGGTTCAGGTGCTGATGGTATGAACCCTAGGTTAGGGTAATATTAGTATGATAAATTATCCCCGATTGACTGGTATGAGACTAGGTTAGGCTATATTAGTAACTGATAAACTGCTCTTCAGGATGCTGACTGGTATGGAACTAGGTTAGGGCTAATATTAGTACTGATAAACTGCTCTCAGGATGATGCTGGTATGGAACTAGGTTAGGGCTAATATTAGTACTGATAAATGCTCTCAGGATGCTGACTGGTATGGAACTAGGTTAGAGGGCTAATATTATCTCTGATACCTGTCTACTGGTGACTGGTATGGAACTAATGGCCTAATATCGTACTGATATAACTATGTTCAGGATGCTACGGGTATGGAACTTGGTTAGGGTAATAATTAGTTAGCTAAATGTTTCAGGAACTGACTGTGGACTAGGTTGGTATTATATGATAAATGCTTCAGATGCTGACTGGTATGGAACTGGTTAGGGTGCAATATTAGTACTGATAAAACTGCTCTCAGGATTGCTGACTGGTATGGAATAGGTTAGGGCTAATATTAGTACTGATAAACTGCTCTCAGGATGCTGACTGGAGGGAAACTAGGTAGGCTAATATTATTACTGATAAACTGCTCTCAGGATGCTGACTGGTATGGAAACTAGGGTTTAGGCTAATATTAGTAATGATAAACTGCTTCAGGATGCTGACTGGTATGGAACTAGGAACTGGGTATATGTACGTAAATGCTCGATGCTGACTGGTAATGGAACAGGTTAGGGCTAATTTAGTCTGATAACTGCTCTCAGGATCTGACTGGTATGAACTAGTTAGGGCTAATAGTTGTACTGATAATGCTCTCAGGAAGCTGACTGGTATGGAACTGGTTAGGGCTAATATTAGTATATAAACTGCTTCAGATGTTTGACTGGTATGGAACTAGGTTAGGGCTAATATTAGTACTGATAACTGCTCTCAGGATGCTGATGGTATGGAATAGGTTAGGGCTAATATTAGTACTGATAAACTGCTCTCAGGATGCTGACTGGTATGGAAAGCTAGGTTAGGCTAATATTAGTACTGATAAGTGCTTAGGTTGTAAACTGGTATGGAACTAGGTTAGGGCTATATTAGTCTGATAAATTCTTAGGATAGCTGACTGATATGGAACTAGTTAGGGCTAATATATATTGATAAACTGCCTCAGTGCTGACTGGTATGGAACTAGTAGGGCTATATTAGTACTGATAAACTGCTCTCAGGATGCTGACTGGTATGGAACTAGGTTAGGGCTAATATTAGTACTGATAAATTTCTCAGGTGCTGACTGGTATGGAACTAGGTTGGGCAAATATTAGTACGATAACTTTTCCAGCTGACTTTTAAGGGGAACTAGGTTGGGGCTAATATTAGTACTGATAAATGCTCTCAGGGATGCTACTGTATGGAACGGGTTGGCCTAAATTAGTACTGTAACTGCTCTCGGATCTGCGGGTATGGAACTGGTTAGGGCTAATATAGTACTGATAACTGCCTCAGGACTGACGGGTATGGAACAGTTAGGGGCTAATTTTAGTCTGAAAAACTGCTCTCGGGATGCTGACTGGTAGGGACTGGGTTAGGGCTAATATTAGTACTGAAAAACTGCTCTCGGTGCGACTGTAGGGAACTAGGTTAGGGCTAATTTTAGTACTATAAACTGCTCTCGGGACTATGTGGGGAACTGGGTTTAGGGCAAATATTAGACTGTAAACTGCTCTCGGATCTGACGGTATGGAACTAGGTTAGGGCTATATTAACTGAAAACTGCTCTCGGGGATGCTGAGGGTATGGAACTAGTTAGGGCTAATATTAGACTGTAAACTGCTCTCGGATGCTGATTAGGGAAAACGGGGTTGGGCTAAATTAGTATTTTGATAAACGCTCTCAGGATCTGACGGTATGGAATAGGTTGGGCTTAATTAGTACTGAAAACTGCTCTCAGGATGCTGAGGGTATGGACTATTGGGGCAAATTAGTACTGAAAAACTGCTCTCGGATGCACGGGTATGGAACATTTTGGGCTAATATTAGTACTGTAACTGCTTCAGATGCTGACTGGTATGGACTAGTTGGGGGCTAATATTGTACTGATAAACTGCCCAGGATCTGATGGTATGGAACTAGGTTAGGGCAAAATTAGTCGATAACTGCTCTCGGGATCTGACTGGTATGAACTAGTTGGGGGCTATACTCCTCCCCCCTCTCCAATGGCATCTCCGGCCCGGACTCCTGATTGCGTCCTCCTCCCGGGTGCCCTACCAAGTGGCGGGGCGGGAACTGCCCCTCCGCACACGTGCTCTCACCACGGGTGCCCCCCCAGGGATCGGTTTTGGGCCCTCTCCTTTTCTCCCTATCACCAGTCCTTGGCCTGTCTATCCTCACATGGGCCTTTCCTATCATTGGGGTACGCTGGATACACAAATATCTTCTCCTTTCCCCCTTATCACCCGGTGGGGGATCGCTCTCTGCATGCTGGCAGACATATCATATGGTACGGGTCACACCTCAACTGAAACCCTGGGAAAACGGGGCTGCTCTTCCCCCCGGGAAGACTGCCCTTCCTGATCTCGCCATCACGGTAGACAAAAATCCGCTGTGTCCCCCCCTCCCAGAGTCGAAGAGCCTAGGGTGACCCTGGAAAAAAAACCCCCTTTTTTCTCCGCCAAAACAAACGGGACCCCTCCCCGGTTCAAAGCTCTAAACATTCGGGGGGTGCGACCCTGCCTTTCCAGGGAAACGGCCAGGGCCTGGTCCAGGACTTGTCTCTCCCCCCCTGGGCTACTGCAAATCGCTTTGCTGGGGTCCCTCCTGTGCCCTTAAAACCCCCACAACCCCAGAATGCCGCAGCCCTCTGGTGTTCAAACCTTCCCAATTCTCTCACTTTACCCCCCCTCCTCCCCACTCCACTGGCTTCCAAATTTAAGCTCGCATCCCTACAAGACCATGGGGCTTGCCCTTTGGAGCATGGGGAACGGGAAAACCCCTTACCCTTTAGGCTCTGATCATCCCTAAAAAACCCAAAAAGGACTTGCGTTCATCCACCTCTGGCCTGCTGGGTCCCCTTTTCCCTGCGGAACACCCGCCCCCCTCACCCTTTAAAACTTTTCCTCTTCTTGCACCCCAATGGTGGAAAAACTCCCTCCGACCCAGGGCAGCGGTCCCCTCCCACCTTTCCCGGGGAAAATTTGAAAACCCCACCCTTTAAGGAATAAACCCGGGATAGGTTTAAAATATTTCCCTTTTAAAAACCCCCCCCCCCCCCCCCCCCCCCCCCCCCCCAAAGTAAGTGGTTTTTTCCCCCTGGCTTAGGGTAACGCACCTTTGTGAGCGCTCTGGCTAAAAGCGTCTGCTAATGACGTTAAAAGCCCTTTAGCAGGCACAACCCAATTGCCCCTTTCCCTGTTAAGGGCGCTTCTTTTGTAAAAAAAGGG
>LR778284.1:3607935-3676463 GCA_902810595.1 Coregonus sp. 'balchen'
CCCCGGGGTAATGATAGATCCACCCTATAAAGGGCCCCAGGGTAATGATATGTGCCAGCCTGATGAAGGCCGGGGTTAATGATCCCACCCTGATGAACCCCAGGGTAATGATTGATGCCACGGAAAGGGCCCGGGTAATGATAGATCCCACCCTGATGAAGGCCCAGGGTAATGATTGATGCCACGCCTGTAAAGGCCCAGGGAAATGATATGATGCCCCCGATAAGGGCCCCGGGAAGGGACTGATGCCACCCTGATAAGCCCAGGGTAATGTATGATGCCACACCTGATGAAGGCCCAGGGAAATGATAGATCCCCACACCTGTAAAGGCCCCGGGGAAATGATATGATGCCCACCTGATGAAGGCCCAGGTAAGATTGATGCCAACCGATAAAGGCCCGGGGTAAGAATGACCCCAGCCTGATGAAGGCCCAGGGTTGATTGTGCCACCCGTAAAGGGCCCCAGGGTTAATGATGCCAGCCTGATGAAGGCCCGGGTTAATGATATGATGCCCGCCTGATGAAGGCCCAGGGTAATGATATGTGCCATGCCGATGAAGGCCCAGGGTAATGATATGATGCCACGCCTGATGAAGGCCCAGGGTAATGATATGATGCCACGCCTGATGAAGGCCCAGGGTAATGATATGATGCCACGCCTGATGAAGGCCCAGGGTAATGATATGATGCCACGCCTGATGAAGGCCCAGGGTAATGATATGATGCCACGCCTGATGAAGGCCCAGGGTAATGATATGTTTGCCCGCCTGATGAAGGCCCAGGGTAATGATATGATGCCACGCCTGATGAAGGCCCAGGGTAATGATATGATGCCACGCCTGATGAAGGCCCAGGGTAATGATATGATGCCACGCCTGATGAAGGCCCAGGGTAATGATATGATGCCACGACTGATGAAGGCCCAGGGTAACGCCAAGGTATTATTTATTCTCTCTGCATCGTAGAGTTATTAGGGCGATAGAGGGCAACCTTCCAATATGTGTTGATATGGTCTCATCTCTCTCAGCAGGTGTTGCCCTCCGCTAGCCTTTATGGATGGGACACAGTGTTACAGAAGGGAGTCGGCTCATATCTGTCACAGTGTTATAGAGTAGCTAAGATTTCACTAGAAGATGAGGAGGGGTGAGGTGTGTGTGTGTGTGTGCATGCGTGGGTGCGTGTGGGTGTGTGTGTGTGTGTGTGTGTGTGTGGGTGTGTGCGTGTGCTTGTGTGGGTGCGTGTGTGTGTGTGTGTGTGTGTGTGTGTGGGTGTGTGTGTGTGCGTGCGTGCGTGCGTGCGTGCGTGTGTGTGTGGGTGTGTGTGTGTGTGTGTGTGTGTGTGTGGGTGTGTGTGTGTGTGTGCTTGCGTGTGTGTGGGTGTGTGTGTGTGTGTGTGTGTGGGTGTGTGTGTGCTTGTGTGTGTGTGTGCTTGTGTGGGTGTGGGTGTGTGTGTGTGTGTGGGTGTGTGTGTGTGTGTGTGGTGTGTGTGTGTGTGTGTGTGTGTGTGTGTGGTGTGTGGGGGTGTGTTAGTTAGTTGAGGCGCTGCAGCTCAATCTGTGAGTCACTCCTGTCAGTCTGTCTCTGCTCAGTTTAGAGGCCGCAACGTCTGTTCCTGTAATGTGACAGCGACTGAGTGGTCATGTGACACGGTGCTCTTTTCAGTATGAGCTGGTCGTAGTTGAGCCGTCAGTGATGAAAACAGAAACATAGATTGAACTGAAATGAACTTAAATTTGAAGTTGATTTCAATCGAACTACATTCATTTGATTAAATTAAACTGAATCACTCACACGTTCATGTATCTCCTCGTTGATGGTGGGCTTGCGGTTGGTGGCACGAGGTACTTTGAGCCAGTTCACTAGAGGCTTGATGGTCAGACCCTGGGAGGGAGAGGGAGAGGGAGAGGGAGAGGAGAGGGAGAGGGAGAGGAGGGGGGATGAAAGAAGGAGAGAGGGAAAGAGGGAAGGAGTTATTGGTGATTAGAGGACCAATCTAAATCCTCCCATTCACACCCAGCTCATGGCGCCACGGGGATAAACAGTGTGTTTACAGGACACACCCCAGGCCCCGCCCATGTTCTGATGTCACTGGATCAATACACAGATGAATCACATCTTGATCCTGCATGTAAATGTGATTATCATTGTGGGACAACAAAGACTAGATAGATAGTGGGTTGATAAGGCAGAGCAAGGTCAGGCTGCGGCCAAGATCTCTCCAAGACTTGTTGAGTCAACAGCAAACAAGCTCTGACTGGGATGATGTATTAGTGCTTGGCTGGAACAAAAGCCTACACGCATTACACCAGGGCTGAAAGTAGATGTCATTTCTTCCCGGTATGGGGACCTCCTATGTGATCACAGGCCTTTATCATAGAATGACATACAGTATAGAATCCCTATCCTTTTAATAGGATATCTATGGGCCAAGTAGTACAGATATGTCGTTTCACTTTTTAAATTGCATTAGCCTACATTTTTAACGTGGCATAAACACAACCGGTCATGATGTTTTCATCTGATTGTCAAACAATTACTTCAAAAGGCTCATGTGGGTTACCTGCTCACGTTATTCAGGGGGAGGGTTGAACTACAGGGGGTGAGGGAATAGTTGTTAGGCCTCATTTAGATATTGTTCTGCTTATAATTGTTCGTCATTTTGGTAGGCTATTTGTTCGTTAACTTGTCTATAATTAGATACATGCAGCTTTTCTTCTGTCATTACTTGATGCTCTAGAACACTAATCAAAGCCTTGCTCACCAGAATGTCATAAATCAATAGAACCATCAACGCATCATCAACAATCTAGTTGACATCGGGTCAAGTTTTATCTTTCATTCCTGCTGCTCTCACAGAGCGAGGACATTTGTGGACCAGGTAGATTTTCGGTTTGACCGGGTTTAAATGAAATGAAAAGCTGTGAAAACGATCCAACATGTCTCCGATAGTATTTCAGTTTTGTCTTGGACTCATATTTTATGTGGTTGAAAATGAAATGCTGTCAGCTTTTATGTTGCTCAAAAGAAATTGAACATTTAGTCTACACAACAGGTCCCTAAGCACGCAATCGCATTCTCTCAAGATGCTGAAAGAAAGAAATGTTACTTCAAGGAAATATTATAATAAGTCAACATGAGGCCTACAGTCAGTGTCCAGACTTCAGTTAATATTATAATAGGCAACATGAGGCCTACAGTCAGTGTCCAGACTTCAGTTAATATTATAATAGGCTACATGAGGCCTACAGTCAGTGTCCAGACTTCAGTTAATATTATAATAAGTCAACATGAGGCCTACAGTCAGTGTCCAGACTTCAGTTAATATTCCAACTATCAGGCTACATCCATACAGCGCCATTTCATAAATGCAAAGAGACATCACTTACAAAACACCCAAAAAGTGTTCTGAATGACATTCAGAGATGGCCGTTCATTAGACCTACACAACCCTTGTAACCTGAATCGATGCGTACACTGCCGTCCGCGCGTCTCAGCCACTCATCTCTGCCTTGGCAAAATGTCTGCATTATCTTCGAACGACACACTGCATTTATGGAGCGTATTCCACAAGTTTTCAAATCTATTCGCTCATTTTTCATGCGACTGACATGCGATTATGATTGTCGTAGTAAATATTAAAATGTTATAGCTTGGTCTGACTAAAATCTTGTGCATGACCCATTTTAATGTTAGGAGCTTGTTTTCAATCAATGCTGTTCCTATGCAAGAACAATGGACAGAGCCAATATCTTCTCAAGGACAACACCCACGCCACAGGCCACAATCTGGTTGCTCCCCACGAGTCTTTCCTTTGAGAACATACACACATTCACACACACATCTCCATGCATACGCACACTCATCCTCATGCCTCACGAGTTACGCACACACACAAACTGCACTTCTTTCTACTGGTCGGGTGCCAAGGGCAGAGGACTCTGCCGTGCACCAAAGGGGCTTCTACTCTGGACAGAGCAGACCCGCCTCCTACGCCTCGGGAACCAATCAAGGGACTAGAAGAAGGACCCCTTCCTTTGTGTTACATTGTATAAAGTAATGCTGTAAACTCTGTTTTTTATCCCTTCTCAACTGTCTCCATAAGAGGCAATTGATTGGGTCCATGCATTGGGTCCATGCATGTAGCTTGAGCAGTACCAGCTATCTCTGTGTTTAATAAACTGCCTTTTGCTTAAGCATATTCCTCTCTGTCTAGCGTCGTTGGTTTGTACTTCCTCTCCTTATGGTTTCACCAACATGATAAATACTGTAATAGCCTACTGTCTTCTTGAAATCTATGTTTAATTATTGAGATAGGCTCACGTTTTACAGGTACGGCGGTCCGCCTTCCTTTCACCCCGGCATTACACACACAACAGAGTTGCTCACCATAGAACAGCCCTATGATACCTGACTAGGTAATACTGAGTTGACCCACTAGAGGGCGTGTTAGAGTGTAAACCCCAGAATAGCTCATTGGCTGAATAGCTGTCACCCTACTCTCTGTTCTCTATCTGTCTGTCTGTCCCCTCTACTCTCTGTTCTCTATCTGTCTGTCCCCTCTACTCTCTGTTCTCTATCTGTCTGCCTGTCCCCTCTACTCTCTGTTTCTCTATCTGTCTGCCTGTCCCCTCTACTCTCTGTTCTCTATTTGTCTGCCTGTCCCTCTACTCTCTGTTCTCTATCTGTCTGCCTGTCCCCTCTACTCTCTGTTCTCTATCTGTCTGCCTGTCCCCTCTACTCTCTGTTCTCTATCTGTCTGCCTGGCCCCTCTACTCTCTGTTCTCTATCTATCTGTCTGCCTGTCCCCTCTACTCTCTGTTCTCTATCTGTCTGCCTGTCCCCTCTACTCTCTGTTCTCTCAGCTCAACTGTGAAAAACATGATCTAGTATTTATGAGCCGGTAAACAGAGGCAGAGCGTGTAATTCTGAGGCGGAGAAGGTAATTCCCTCTTTTGTCAGACGGGGGATCACGTTACCAACCGTTACGGTGCAAGACCCAAGAAACAATCCTCTGGTTATGGAGACAGAAACCCCTACCTTATGTAACTGGCTGGTCCACATGTTATATTCATGTTACAAAGCCAATCTGGAGGAAGTGTAGGGCTATGGGTGATTATATGGCTGAGGATATGGGTCATAGGAGACTTTTAGGATGGGTACCAAAATGGCCACCTATTCCCTATATAGTGAACTACTATTGACCAGGGCCTATGGGTGATTACATTGATGAGGACAGCAGAACCTTAATCCGTCAGATGTCATTATTATTCTACAGTGAGGGAAAAAAGTATTTGATCCCCTGCTTATTTTGTACGTTTGCCCACTGACAAAGAAATGATCAGTCTATAATTTTAATGGTAGGTGTATTTGAACAGTGAGAGACAGAATAACAACAACAAAATCCAGAAAAACACATGTCAAAAATGTTA
The DNA here is from genome assembly GCA_902810595.1 of Coregonus sp. 'balchen'. NCBI lineage: Eukaryota > Metazoa > Chordata > Actinopteri > Salmoniformes > Salmonidae > Coregonus > Coregonus sp. 'balchen'. The sequence continues at coordinate 3,613,365 of LR778284.1, forward strand.
TAAATTGATTTGCATTTTAATGAGGGAAATAAGTATTTGATCCCCTCTCAATCAGAAAGATTTCTGGCTCCCAGGTGTCTTTTTTATACAGGTAACGAGCTGAGATTAGGAGCACATTCTTAAAGGGAGTGCTCCTAATCTCAGTTTGTTACCTGTATAAAAGACACCTGTCCACAGAAGCAATCAATCAATCAGATTCCAAACTCTCCACCATGGCCAAGACCAAAGAGCTCTCCAAGGATGTCAGGGACAAGATTGTAGACCTACACAAGGCTGGAATGGGCTACAAAACCATCGCCAAGCAGCTTGGTGAGAAGGTGACAACAGTTGGTGCAATTATTCGCAAATGGAAGAAACACAAAATAACTGTCAATCTCCCTCGGCCTGGGGCTCCATGCAAGATCTCACTTCGTGGAGTTGCAATGATCATGAGAACGGTGAGGAATCAGCCCAGAACTACACGGGAGGATCTTGTCAATGATCTCAAGGCAGCTGGGACCATAGTCACCAAGAAAACAATTGGTAACACACTACGCCGTGAAGGACTGAAATCCTGCAGTGCCCGCAAGGTCCCCCTGCTCAAGAAAGCACATATACAGGGCCGTCTGAAGTTTGCCAATGAACATCTGAATGATTCAGAGGAGAACTGGGTGAAAGTGTTGTGGTCAGATGAGACCAAAATCAAGCTCTTTGGCATCAACTCAACTCGCCATGTTTGGAGGAGGAGGAATGCTGCCTATGACCCCAAGAACACCATCCCCATCGTCAAACATGGAGGTGGAAACATTATGCTTTGGGGGTGTTTTTCTGCTAAGGGGACAGGACAACTTCACCGCACCAAAGGGACGATGGACGGGGCCATGTACCGTCAAATCTTGTGTGAGAACCTCCTTCCCTCAGCCAGGGCATTGAAAATGGGTTGTGGATAGGTATTCAGCATGACAATGACCCAAAACACACGGCCAAGGCAACAAAGGAGTGGCTCAAGAAGAAGCACATTAAGGTCCTGGAGTGGCCTAGCCAGTCTCCAGACCTTAATCCTATTGAAAATCTGTGCAGGGAGCTGAAGGTTCGAGTTGCCAAACGTCAGCCTCGAAACCTTAATGACTTGGAGAAGATCTGCAAAGAGGAGTGGGACAAAATCCCTCCTGAGATGTGTGCAAACCTGGTGGTCAACTACAAGAAACGTCTGACCTCTATGATTGCCAGCAAGGGTTTTGCCACCAAGTACTAAGTCATGTTTTGCAGAGGGGTCAAATACTTATTTCCCTCATTAAAATGCTAATCAATTTATAACATTTTTGACATGCGTTTTTCTGGATTTTGTTGTTGTTATTCTGTCTCTCACTGTTCAAATAAACCTACCATTAAAATGATAGACTGATCATGTCTTTGTCAGTGGGCAAACGTACAAAATCAGCAGGGGATCAAATACTTTTTTCCCTCACTGTAAGTGAGGTGAAGGTCAGCGCTGTCTCTAGGTTTTAGTTTGATACATCGGCCTTTAGAGTATCTTGTATTTGTAACAGGGTACATTCTGATGTAACTTTTGCCCTTCTCTGCCTCCATAGCAACCAGACAGCCTGTACCTCACAGCTTCCATTGCAACCAGAGCAACTTAAAACCCAGATAGTTATCCACTGTCACACATTATCCACAATCACACATTATCCACAATCACACATTATCCACTATTACACATTATCCACTATTACACATTATCCACTATTACACATTATCCACTATTACACATTATCCACTATCAGACATTATCCACTATCAGACATTATCCACTATCCACAATCACACATGTTCCACTATTACACACGATTGATCGACTATCACACATGATCCACTATCACACATTATCCACTATAAAACATTATCCACTATCACACATTATCCACGATAACAGATTGCCACTATCACACATTATCAGTAACACACATTATCCACTATTACACATGATCCACTATCACACATTATCCACTATCGCACATTATCCACGATCACATTATCAACTATCACACATTCCCAATATCAGACATTATCACTATCACACATTATCCAGCATCACACATTGCCAAACATGATCCACTATTAGACATTATCCGCTATCACACATTATCCACTATCACTCAATATCATGATCACACATGATCCACAATAACACATGATACACTATCACAGATTACCACACATTATCCACTATAACACATTATCCACTATCACAAATGATCCACTATCACACATTATCCACTATCACACCTTTATGGTCCCCGGGACCACCCATACGTAAAAATGTATGCGCACATGACTGTAAGTCGCTTTGGATAAAAGCGTCTGCTAAATGGCATATTATTATTATTATTTATCACACATTATCCACTATCATAAATTATCCACTATCACACATTACCACTATCACACATGATCAACTATCACACATTACCACACATTATCCATACATTACCACATATTATACACTATCACACATTACCCATCATTACATTATCCACTATCGCACATTATCCACTATCGCACATTATACACTACCACACATGATCCACTATCACACATGATATACTATCACACATTTCCACTATCGCACATTATCCACTATCACACATTACTAAACATTATCCCTATCACACATGATCCATTGTACACATTATCCCCTATCGCATTATCCACCATTACACATTATCCACTATCGCACATGATCAACTATCACACATTAGCCATTATCCCACATTATCCACTATCCCACATCACACATTACACACTATCATACATTATCCACTATCACACAATATCCACTATAGTACATTATCATCATCACACATTATCCACAATTACGCATTATCCACTATCACAGATTACCACATATTATCCACTATAACACATTATCCACTATCACAAATGATCCACTATCACACATTATCCACTATCACACCTTTATGGTCCCCGGGACCACCCATACGTAAAAATGTATGCGCACATGACTGTAAGTCGCTTTGGATAAAAGCGTCTGCTAAATGGCATATTATTATTATTATTTATCACACATTATCCACTATCATAAATTATCCACTATCACACATTACCACTATCACACATGATCAACTATCACACATTACCACACATTATCCATACATTACCACATATTATACACTATCACACATTACCCATCATTACATTATCCACTATCGCACATTATCCACTATCGCACATTATACACTACCACACATGATCCACTATCACACATGATATACTATCACACATTTCCACTATCGCACATTATCCACTATCACACATTACTAAACATTATCCCTATCACACATGATCCATTGTACACATTATCCCCTATCGCATTATCCACCATTGCACATTATCCACTATCGCACATGATCAACTATCACACATTAGCCATTATCCCACATTATCCACTATCCCACATCACACATTACACACTATCATACATTATCCACTATCACACAATATCCACTATAGTACATTATCATCATCACACATTATCCACAATTACGCATTATCCACTATCACAGATTACCACATATTATCCACTATAAAACATTATGCAGTATCACACATTATCCACTATCACACATTATCCACTATCACAGCTTTATCACACATTATCCACTATCATAAATTATCCACGATCACACATCACCACACATTACCACTATCACACATGATCAACTATCACACATTACCACACATTATCCACTATCACACATTATCCACTGTCACACATTATCCATACATTGCCACACAACATTATCCACTATTTCACATGATCCACTATCACACATTATCCAATATCACACATTATTATACATGATCCCTATCACACATGATCCATTGTTACACATGATCAATTATTACACATTATCCACCATCACACATGATCCGCTATTACACATTATCCACTATCAGGCATTACCACACATTATCCACCATCACACATTATCCACTATTACACATTATCCACCATCACACATTATCCACCATCACACATTATCCACCATCACACATTATCCACCATTACACACTATCCACCATTACACACTATCCACCATTACACACTATCCACCATTACACATTATCCACCATCACACATTATCCACTATCACACGTTATCCACCATCACACATTATCCACCATTACACATTATCCACCATCACACATTATCCACCATCACACATTATCCACTATCACACGTTATCCACTATCACACGTTATCCACTATCACACGTTATCCACTATCACACGTTATCCACTATCACACATTATCCACTATCACACATTATCTCTCCATCTATGCCCCTCTTGGTATCGATCTCTGTCTCCCTCTCTTTACTCTTTCACAGTCTGGGAATACTGTGGTTGCATCCCAACTGGCACTCTATTCCTTGTATAGTGCACTACTTCTGTAAGGCTCTGGACAAAATTAGTGCACAATACAGGGACTAGGGTGCTATTTGGGACTAGGGTGCTATTTGGGAATAGGGTGCTATTTGGGACTAGGGTGCTATTTGGGCCACAGCCTGTATTAAACTGTGAAGTTACACAGTCTGGGAATGCTTCCTGGAGGGGACAGAATTACTGTCATGTTCTCACAAGGAAGGTAATGGTGCAGGAAAAACTATAATGAAAGACCGCTAGAGCCTGGACTTTTCCACGTAAGGTAGCTTACTAAGTAAGCCAGAGTGACCCATAGGGCAGGACAGGAATATATCTCCTGTTTCTGTAGAGTGAGTACACCCCTGCACAGGACGCTAGTCTATCTCCTGTTTCTGTAGTGAGGCAGTTCACCTGGACAGGATGCTAGTCTATCTCCTGTTTCCGTAGCGAGGCAGTTCACCTGGACAGGATGCTAGTCTATCTCCTGTTTCTGTAGCGCGAGGCAGTTCACCTGGACAGGATGCTAGTCTATCTCCTGTTTCTGTAGCGAGGCAGTTCACCTGGACAGGATGCTAGTCTATCTCCTGTTTCTGTTGAGTGAGGCAGTTCACCTGGACAGGATGCTAGTCTATCTCCTGTTTCTGTAGTGAGGCAGTTCACCTGGACAGGATGCTAGTCTATCTCCTGTTTCCGTAGCGCGAGGCAGTTCACCTGGACAGGATGCTAGTCTATCTCCTGTTTCTGTAGCGCGAGGCAGTTCACCTGGACAGGATGCTAGTCTATCTCCTGTTTCCGTAGCGCGAGGCAGTTCACCTGGACAGGATGCTAGTCTATCTCCTGTTTCCGTAGCGCGAGGCAGTTCACCTGGACAGGATGCTAGTCTATCTCCTGTTTCTGTAGCGAGGCAGTTCACCTGGACAGGATGCTAGTCTATCTCCTGTTTCCGTAGTGAGGCAGTTCACCTGGACAGGATGCTAGTCTATCTCCTGTTTCTGTAGTGAGGCAGTTCACCTGGACAGGATGCTAGTCTATTTCCTGTTTCTGTAGCGAGGCAGTTCACCTGGACAGGATGCTAGTCTATCTCCTGTTTCTGTAGCGAGGCAGTTCACCTGGACAGGATGCTAGTCTATCTCCTGTTTCCGTAGCGCGGCAGTTCACCTGGACAGGACGCTAGTCTATCTCCTGTTTCTGTAGTGAGGCAGTTCACCTGGACAGGATGCTAGTCTATCTCCTGTTTCCGTAGTGAGGCAGTTCACCTGGACAGGATGCTAGTCTATCTCCTGTTTCTGTAGTGAGGCAGTTCACCTGGACAGGATGCTAGTCTATCTCCTGTTTCTGTAGTGAGGCAGTTCACCTGGACAGGATGCTAGTCTATCTCCTGTTTCCGTAGCGAGGCAGTTCACCTGGACAGGACGCTAGTCTATCTCCTGTTTCTGTAGTGAGGTAGTTCACCTGGACAGGATGCTAGTCTATCTCCTGTTTCTGTAGCGCGAGCAGGGCTGGCTCAATACAGGGGCTTACCGGGGCTGAATCCCCTGGACCCAGTCCCGTGGGGGGCCCAATAGAAGAATATATATAGTATACATTATATATGTAGTATATACAGTATTTTGGATGTGTGTAGACAGCCTGCTGCTGCCGCTCTGCTAATCGTCAGATGGGGGGAGGAGAGGAGGTACCCGGCCCACTGATAAAAAACACACAAAAAAAAGACTTTTTTTTTACTGGATCATAAATAAATGTTACTGGTCAACTGTGTGAGTCAGGGGCTGGGCCCAAGAGGCAAAACAATTAAGAAATAACAATTACGTACATTTAAAATATATATATATTTTTTTGTTATCCAACCACAGGAGCCCGTTCTCAATGTTCAAAATACACCAGGGAGCATAATTTAGCCACAGAGGATCAATAGTTTTAAAAAATGTATAACTGTGGATTAAGTTTTATCACAATACAGGTAGCCGCCAAAATAAAGGAAACACCAACATAAAGCCTCTTAAAAGGGTGTTGGGCTTCATCTTCATCATTAGGTGAGTCAGTGTGACACTGGAAATGTTATTTAGTAGCCTATAATATACATACAGTACCAGTCAAAAGTTTGGACGCACCTACTCATTCAAGGGTTTTTCTTTATTTTGAAATTGTTTTACATTGTAGAATAATAGTGAAGACATCAACACTATAAAATAACACATATGTAATCATGTAGTAACCAAAAAAGTGTTAAACAAATCAAAATATATTTAGATTCTTCAAAGTAGCCACCCTTTGCCTTGATGACAGCTTTGCACACTCTTGGCGTTCTCTCAACCAGCTTCATGAGGTAGTCACCTGGAATGCATTTCAATTAACAGGTGTGCCTTCTTAAGTTAATTTGTGGGGGTGAGTTACCAGCCTCAGAAATTGCAGCCCAAATAAATGCTTCACAGAGTTCAAGTAACAGACACATCTCAACATCAAACTGTTCAGAGGGGATGGTGTGAATCAGGCCTTCATGGTAGAACTGCTGCAAGAAACCACTACTAAAGGACACCAATAAGAAGAAGAGACTTGCTTGGGCCAAGAAACACGAGCAATGGACATTAGACTGGTGGAAATCTGTCCTTTGGTCTGGAGTCCAAATTTGAAAATTTTGGTTCCAACCGCTTTGTCTTTGTGAGACGCGGTGTGGGTGAACAGATGATCTCCGCATGTGTATTTCCCACCGTAAAGCATGGAGGAGGAGGTGTTATGGTGTGGGGGTGCTTTGCTGGTGACACTGTCAGTGATTTATTTAGAATTCAAGGCACACTTAACCAGCATGGCTACCACAGCATTCTGCAGTGATACCCCATCCCATCTGGTTTGGGCTTAATGGGACTATCATTAGTTTTTCAACAGGACAATGACCCAACACACCTCCAGGCTGTGTAAGGGCTATTTGACCAAGGAGAGTGATGGAGTGCTGATTCAGATGACCTGGCCTCCACAATCCCCCGACCACAACCCAATTGAGATGGTTTGGGATGAGTCGGACGGCAGAGTGAAGGAAAAGTAGCCAACAAGTGCTCAGCATATGTGGGAACTCCTTCAAAAAGTTGGAAAAGCATTCCAGGTTAAGCTGGTTGAGACAATGCCAAGAGTGTGCAAAGCTGTCATCAAGGCAAAGGGTGGCTATTTGAAGAATCTCAAATATAAAATATAGTTTTTGATTCCATATGTGTTATATAGTTTGATGTCTTCACTATTATTCTACAATGTAAAAAATAAAGAAAGAGTGAGTAGGTGTGTCCAAACTTTTGACTGGTACTGTATGTATATATATATATATATATATATATATATATATATATATATATATATATATATATATATATATATTTCCTCCTAATATTGTACAATCTGTGTGTTGCTTCATTGGCCTGGGCTATTGTTGGGCTATTGTTGTTTGAATTCAGTACACCCCCTGGACAGGACACTAGTCTATCTCCTGTTTCTGTAGTGAGACAGCTTGATGTACCAGTACACCCCCTGGACAGGACACTAGTCTATCTCCTGTTTCTGTAGTGAGACAGCTTGATGTACAGTACACCCCCTGGACAGGACACTAGTCTATCTCCTGTTTCTGTAGTGAGACAGCTTGATGTACAGTACACCCCCTGGACAGGACACTAGTCTATCTCCTGTTTCTGTAGTGAGACAGCTTGATGTACAGTACACCCCCTGGACAGGACACTAGTCTATCTCCTGTTTCTGTAGTGAGACAGCTTGATGTACAGTACACCCCCTGGACAGGACACTAGTCTATCTCCTGTTTCTGTAGTGAGACAGCTTGATGTACAGGACACCCCCTGGACAGGACACTAGTCTATCTCCTGTTTCTGTAGTGAGACAGCTTGATGTACAGGACACCCCCTGGACAGGACACTAGTCTATCTCCTGTTTCTGTAGTGAGACAGCTTGATGTACCAGTCCACCCCTGGACAGGACACTAGTCTATCTCCTGTTTCTGTAGTGAGACAGCTTGATGTACAGTACACCCCCTGGACAGGACACTAGTCTATCTCCTGTTTCTGTAGTGAGGCAGCTTGATGTACAGGACACCCCCTGGACAGGACACTAGTCTATCTCCTGTTTCTGTAGTGAGACAGCTTGATGTACCAGTACAACCCCCTGGACAGGACACTAGTCTATCTCCTGTTTCTGTAGTGAGACAGCTTGATGTACAGTACACCCCCTGGACAGGACACTAGTCTATCTCCTGTTTCTGTAGTGAGGCAGCTTGATGTACAGGACACCCCCTGGACAGGACACTAGTCTATCTCCTGTTTCTGTAGTGAGACAGCTTGATGTACCAGTACACCCCCTGGACAGGACACTAGTCTATCTCCTGTTTCTGTAGTGAGACAGCTTGATGTACAGGACACCCCCTGGACAGGACACTAGTCTATCTCCTGTTTCTGTAGTGAGGCAGCTTGATGTACAGGACACTAGTCTATCTCCTGTTTCTGTAGTGAGACAGCTTGATGTACAGTACACCCCCTGGACAGGACACTAGTCTATCTCCTGTTTCTGTAGTGAGACCGCTTGAGGCAATATACCACCTGGACAGCTCACATGGTCAGGAAAAACTCCTTGCCTTAATTAATTCCATATAGAAATATAGTCCCTATTTTATTTTCTGGACTAAAATATCTCTAGTATACAACATCTTAGTAAATACTTTACCTGGAACATGACAGTGAAGAAGACCACTATGATGGTTGTGGCCACGAAGTAGTCTTTAGCAGGGACCCGTTCTGCGTCCAGCAGCACCACCAAGGCGAACGCCACCGCCCCTCGCAGGCCACCATACGACATCACCACCTGGTCGATCTTGTCCAATGGGACGAGGCGGAACCAGTTCAACACCCAGGTCTGCATGACCACACCTGAAAGAGATCAGAGACAAGAGAATTGATCAGCTACAGTATGTCACTTATTTCATCACAATATAAAATGAAGTCATGCCAATACATTCTCAGACTCATCATTGAGTACGGAGTACCATCTTTGATTATTGATAACGGCAAGAGATATTCTGCCACTTTTGGAGTTCGTTGAAAAAGTTATTATTTTATCATCCAACTCTGTTTGGCATTAAAGGTTTTATAGCGAGCCCAATCACTGATACACACTGGATCCTCAAGACTATGTTCAGTATCTGCGTGTAGAGCAAGCACCATGACGAAAAGGCTCTTCAGACCAGGTCCAATAAATCCACAGCAAGGAGAGATGAGTGCTCCTTTCTTTGTGGTGTGTGTAGGTCCCCACTTACCCACGGGCCGCAATCATTGATCCATAGTAGAATATATCGATATTCACCTTGAGGATGTATAGGAAGGCAGCCCCTACCCATGGCCCAATGCTGTGGACAGTATGGATGTATAGCCCCTACCCATGGCCCAATGCTGTGGACAGTATGGATGTATAGGAAGGCAGCCCCTACCCATGGCCCAATGCTGTGGACAGTATGGATGTATAGGAAGGCAGCCCCTACCCATGGCCCAATGCTGTGGACAGTATGGATGTATAGGAAGGCAGCCCCTACCCATGGCCCAATGCTGTGGACAGTATGGATGTATAGGAAGGCAGCCCCTACCCATGGCCCTGAAGACGAAGATGAAGATCAGTGTGCAGGAGATGAGTCCGGTGTCCCAGGCCCACTTGGACTTGTCCACGGCTGAGATGCCCAGGAAGATGAAGATGATGGTCTCAGCGATGCTGGCCAGGGTCTTCATCGTGTACTTCACCGTGGTACGAGACTTCTGGGATATGTTGGCCTCCACGTACTTGTTGCAGCCGATACCACAGAACGTCATTCTGAAGGTGGAGAGAGAGAGAGGAGGAGGAGAGGAGAAGGGTCGTAACCAGGGTTCCTGTTTTGAGGTCCGGAAGAGGGAGGAGGTCATTTTTTGAAAGTTGAAGCACATTTACTGCATTTCTATACAATTAAAAAAAAAATTCAAATGCTATTTGGAGAACAGCAAAACAAGCCAAAATGCCCCCAGACATTATCACCTTGGCTGCTGTAGGTTAATTCACTGCAGTCCATCTACAAACAGAGAAGCCTACTAGCTATACAGCTGTAATGTTATAAAGGGGGGAACTATGAGAAATGATTCACACTGACACGTAGCATCAGCGATGAAACAAAAACCTATTACATTTTTAGAACTGTATTGTTTGCATGTTGGTTGTATTTTAATGTAGACCTATAGGGAAGATAGGTCCTGTGGAGATGTTCATATTGAAACATACAGTGGTTGTATTTTAATGTAGGTCTATAGGGAAGATAGGTCCTGTGGAGATGTTCATATTGAAACATACAGTGGTTGTATTTTAATGTAGACCTATAGGGAAGATAGGTCCTGTGGAGATGTTCATATTGAAACATACAGTGGTTGTATTTTAATGTAGACCTATAGGGAAGACCGGTCATGTGGAGATGTTCATATTGAAACGTACAGTGGTTGTATTTTAATGTAGACCTATAGGGAAGACCGGTCATGTGGAGATGTTCATATTGAAACATACAGTGGTTGTATTTTAATGTAGACCTATAGGGAAGACAGGTCCTGTGGAGATGTTCATATTGAAATATATCATTTAAAAAAAAAGTTCTCACAGAGGACCCCACATTGGGCCCGACCCCAAGTTTTGGAACAACTGCACTAACCTCTCGCTCTGTCTCTCCGTTTTGTTCTACAGTATGATATTAGGAAGGCAGCCCCAGTGGTCCTCTGTAGCTCAGCTGGTAGAGCACGGCGCTTGTAACGCCAAGGTAGTGGGTTCGATCCCCGGGACCACCCATACACAAAAAAAAAAAAATTATGCACGCATGACTGTAAGTCGCTTTGGATAAAAGCGTCTGCTAAATGGCATATTATTATTATTATTATATATTATTATATTACCATGGATATTACCTTCTAATTGACCTGGCTGTACAGCATGATATTACCATGGATATTACCTTCTAATTGACCTGGCTGTACAGCATGATATTACCATGGATATTACCTTCTAATTGACCTGGCTGTACAGCATGATATTAACATGGATATTACCTTCTAATTGACCTGGCTGTACAGCATGATATTAACATGGATATTACCCTCTAATTGACCTGGCTGTACAGCATGATATTAACATGGATATTACCTTCTAATTGACCTGGCTGTACAGCATGATATTACCATGGATATTACCTTCTAATTGACCTGGCTGTACAGCATGATATTAACATGGATATTACCTTCTAATTGACCTGGCTGTATAGCATGATATTAACATGGATATTACCTTCTAATTGACCTGGCTGTACAGCATGATATTACCATGGATATTACCTTCTAATTTACCTGGCTGTACATCATGATATTAACATGGATATTACCTTCTAATTGACCTGGCTGTACAGCATGATATTATCATGGATATTACCTTCTAATTTACCTGCCACTACAGCATGATATTACCATGGATATTACCTTCTAATTGACCTGGCTGTACAGCATGATATTAACATGGATATTACCTTCTAATTGACCGGGCTGTACATCATGATATTAACATGGATATACCTTCTAATTGACCTGGCTGTACAGCATGATATTAACATGGATATTACCTTCTAATTGACCTGGCTGTACAGCATGATATTACCATGGATATTACCTTCTAATTGACCTGGCTGTACAGCATGATATTACCATGGATATTACCTTCTAATTGACCTGGCTGTACAGCATGATATTAACATGGATATTACCTTCTAATTGACCTGGCTGTACAGCATGATATTAACATGGATATTACCTTCTAATTGACCTGGCTGTACATCACCTGTAATATTAACATGGATATTACTTCTAATTGGACCTGGCTGTAAAGGATGATATTAACATGGATATATCTTCTAATTGACCTGGCTGTACAGTATGATATTAACATGGATATTACCTTCTAATTGACCTGGCTGTACAGCATGATATTAACATGGATACCTTCTAATTGACCTGGCTGTACAGCATGATATTAACATGGATATTACCTTCTAATTGACCTGGCTGTACAGCATGATATTAACATGGATATTACCTTCTAATTGACCTGGCTGTACAGCATGATATTAACATGGATATTACCTTCTAATTGACCTGGCTGTACAGCATGATATTAACATGGATATTACCTTCTAATTTACCTGCCACTACAGCATGATATTACCATGGATATTACCTTCTAATTGACCTGGCTGTACAGCATGATATTAACATGGATATTACCTTCTAATTGACCGGGCTGTACATCATGATATTACCATGGATATTACCTTCTAATTGACCTGGCTGTACAGCATGATATTACCATGGATATTACCTTCTAATTGACCTGGCTGTACAGCATGATATTAACATGGATATTACCTTCTAATGACCTGGCTGTACAGCATGATATTAACATGGATATTACCCTCTAATTGACCTGGCTGTACAGCATGATATTACCATGGATATTACCTTCTAATTGACCTGGCTGTACAGCATGATATTACCATGGATATTACCTTCTAATTGACCTGGCTGTACAGCATGATATTAACATGGATATTACCTTCTAATTGACCTGGCTGTAAAGGATGATATTAACATGGATATTATCTTCTAATTGACCTGGCTGTACAGTATGATATTAACATGGATATTACCTTCTAATTGACCTGGCTGTACAGCATGATATTAACATGGATATTACCTTCTAATTGACCTGGCTGTACAGCATGATATTAACATGGATATTACCTTCTAATTGACCTGGCTGTACAGCATGATATTAACATGGATATTACCTTCTAATTGACCTGGCTGTACAGCATGATATTAACATGGATATTACCTTCTAATTGACCTGGCTGTACAGCATGATATTAACATGGATATTACCTTCTAATTGACCTGGCTGTACAGCATGATATTAACATGGATATTACCTTCTAATTGACCTGGCTGTACAGCATGATATTAACATGGATATTACCTTCTAATTGACCTGGCTGTACATCATGATATTAACATGGATATTACCTTCTAATTGACCTGGCTGTACAGTATGATATTAACATGGATATTACCTTCTAATTGACCTGGCTGTACAGCATGATATTAACATGGATATTACCTTCTAATTGACCTGGCTGTACAGCATGATATTAACATGGATATTACCTTCTAATTGACCTGGCTGTACAGCATGATATTAACATGGATATTACCTTCTAATTGACCTGGCTGTACAGCATGATATTAACATGGATATTACCTTCTAATTGACCTGGCTGTACAGATGATATTAACATGGATATTACCTTCTAATTGACCTGGCTGTACATCATGATATTAACATGGATATACCTTCTAATTGACCTGGCTGTACAGCATGATATTAACATGGATATTACCTTCTAATTGACCTGGCTGTACAGCATGATATTAACATGGATATTACCTTCTAGTTGACCTGGCTGTACAGTATGATATTAACATGGATATTACCTTCTAATTGACCTGGCTGTACAGCATGATATTAATGATATTAACATGGATATTACCTTCTAATTGACCTGGCTGTACAGTATGATATTAACATGGATATTACCTTCTAATTGACCTGGCTGTACAGCATGATATTAACATGGATATTACCTTCTAATTGACCTGGCTGTACAGCATGATATTAACATGGATATTACCCTCTAATTGACCTGGCTGTACAGCATGATATTAACATGGATATTACCTTCTAATTGACCTGGCTGTACAGCATGATATTAACATGGATATTACCTTCTAATTGACCTGGCTGTACAGCATGATATTAACATGGATAATACCTTCTAATTGACCTGGCTGTACAGCATGATATTAACATGGATATTACCTTCTAATTGACCTGGCTGTACAGCATGATATTAACATGGATATTACCTTCTAATTGACCTGGCTGTACATCATGATATTAACATGGATATTACCTTCTAATTGACCTGGCTGTACATCATGATATTAACATGGATATTACCTTCTAATTGACCTGGCTGTACAGCATGATTACATGGATATTACCTTCTAATTGACCTGGCTGTACAGCATGATTAACATGGATTACCTTCTAATTGACCTGCCACTACAGCATGATATTAACATGGATATTACCTTCTAATTGACCTGGCTGTACAGCATGATATTAACATGGATATTACCTTCTAATTGACCTGGCTGTACAGCATGATATTAACATGGATATTACCTTCTAATTGACCTGGCTGTACAGCATGATATTAACATGGATATTACCTTCTAATTGACCTGGCTGTACAGCATGATATTAACATGGATATTACCTTCTAATTGACCTGGCTGTACATCATGATATTAACATGGATATTACCTTCTAATTGACCTGGCTGTACAGCATGATATTAACATGGATATTACCTTCTAATTGACCTGGCTGTACAGCATGATATTAACATGGATATCCTTCTAATTTACCTGGCTGTACAGCATGATATTACCATGGATATTACCTTCTAATTTACCTGGCTGTACAGCATGATATTAACATGGATATTACCTTCTAATTGACCTGGCTGTACATCATGATATTAACATGGATATTACCTTCTAATTGACCTGGCTGTACAGCATGATATTAACATGGATATTACCTTCTAATTGACCTGGCTGTACAGCCTGATATTAACATGGATATTACCTTCTAATTGACCTGGCTGTACAGCATGATATTAACATGGATATTACCTTGTAATTGACCTGGCTGTACAGCATGATATTAACATGGATATTACCTTCTAATTGACCTGGCTGTACAGCATGATATTAACATGGATATTACCTTCTAATTGACCTGGCTGTACAGCATGATATTAACATGGATATTACCTTGTAATTGACCTGGCTGTACAGCATGATATTAACATGGATATTACCTTCTAATTTACCTGGCTGTACAGCATGATATTAACATGGATATTACCTTCTAATTTACCTGGCTGTACAGCATGATATTAACATGGATATTACCTTCTAATTGACCTGGCTGTACAGCATGATATTAACATGGATATTACCTTCTAATTGACCTGGCTGTACAGCATGATATTAACATGGATATTACCTTCTAATTGACCTGGCTGTACAGCATGATATTACCATGGATATTACCTTCTAATTGACCTGGCTGTACATCATGATATTAACATGGATATTACCTTCTAATTGACCTGGCTGTACAGCATGATATTACCATGGATATTACCTTCTAATTGACCTGGCTGTACAGCATGATATTAACATGGATATTACCTTCTAATTGACCTGGCTGTACAGCATGATATTAACATGGATATTACCTTCTAATTGACCTGGCTGTACAGCATGATATTAACATGGATATTACCTTCTAATTGACCTGGCTGTACAGCATGATATTACCATGGATATTACCTTCTAATTGACCTGGCTGTACATCATGATTTTAACATGGATATTACCTTCTAATTGACCTGGCTGTACAGCATGATATTACCATGGATATTACCTTCTAATTGACCTGGCTGTACATCATGATATTAACATGGATATTACCTTCTAATTGACCTGGCTGTACAGCATGATATTAACATGGATATTACCTTCTAATTGACCTGGCTGTACAGCATGATATTAACATGGATATTACCTTCTAATTGACCTGGCTGTACAGCATGATATTAACATGGATATTACCTTCTAATTGACCTGGCTGTACAGCATGATATTAACATGGATATTACCTTCTAATTGACCTGGCTGTACAGCATGATATTACCATGGATATTACCTTCTAATTGACCTGGCTGTACAGCATGATATTAACATGGATATTACCTTCTAATTGACCTGGCTGTACATCATGATATTAACATGGATATTACCTTCTAGTTGACCTGGCTGTACAGCATGATATTAACATGGATATTACCTTCTAATTGACCTGGCTGTACAGCATGATATTAACATGGATATTACCTTCTAATTGACCTGGCTGTACAGCATGACTCACACAACATTAGGGACAACAGGGACACAGAAAGGGGATTTACCATAGAAATGGGATTAGGACATTCATATCATATAGATATCTCTCTTGGGGACAGAGTCAGATCCTAATATATGCAATGTCTTGGTTTTGCCATGGATGTGTTGACCGAACTGGAACATGCAGATATTGAGAGCGAGCATCTCTCTAATTCAAGCCTTTTCGGTGAAAAAATGGGCTACCTTCAGCGGACAGGAGAGCACAGGAGAGCACCAACAACCTTTCAGTGCTAACCTGAGACCTCAAGCCTCTATTCAGGGGAATATATATGGTCCTCTGTAGCTCAGCTGGTAGAGCCACGGCGCTTGTTACGCCAAGGTAGTGGGGTTCGATCCCCGGGACCACCCATACACAAAAAAATGTATGCACGCATGACTGTAAGTCGCTTTGGATAAAAGCGTCTGCTAAATGGCATATTATTATTATTATTAAAACTACATCTTAATAGACTTTTCATCCGACCTTGAAATGCTTTATCCCAGCGGGCAGCATGACTCGGCACATGGGCTACATCCCAATTCTCTACCCTTTTCTAGAAGTGTACACTTGCACACTGCCTGTCATGGATTTAAAAGCGTAGGACTGGTGTAATCGCTGGCTGGTGGGAGTTTCCACCATTGTAATATTCAATCGAGTGCAACACTCCGGGAGACGTGCGGAGAACCAGGACTCAGAAACCTCATGGTCCAATCCAGCTGTAATGATCAGAAACCCTAATCTAATCTAATGATTTTGAGGTAGCCAGAAAACAGAGAGTGGTTGAGTTGCAGCCAGCCAGGGCAGAAAAGTTTGGACTTAGAAGAGACTAAACTACAATGGTGATCTGGTGCTGAGGAGACAACAGAGTAAGTACACACACACATCCACACACACCCACACCCACACACACACACACACACACACACACACACACACACACACACACACACACATCCCCCTCCCCCCCAATGACAGCAGAATATAAAATACATTGCCAAATGAAGTAAGCTTTATGCAACATCCTTTATAGTGCAGACCATCACATTTTACGTGGTGATTTCCTTAACAAATACTAAAGATGTACTCACGACAAGATGGCGGACAGGGAGAAGAGTTCAGCGGTGAGGTAGGCCAGGTAGACCATGAGGAAGACCAAGAGAGGCTCAATGATGCGGACCTTCTTGGTGAAACGTGTGATGAAGGCTAGGAGAGCAGCAAAGATCAGCCCCACCATGGTCCCCCCAATACTGACGATGAGGAATGAGGCTGAGGAGGAAGAGGAGGACGACGACGAAGATGCGGAGAAAGAGGAGGAGGAGGAACGGTGAGGGGGAGACAGGGAGGAAGAGGAGAGGGGGAAGAGGAGGGGGAACACAGGGAGGGGGAGAGTCTTTAGGTTCAGAGATAGGAAATCAGTGGCCATGCAGAGCATATTGTATACCCACTCCTTTGAAATAGTCAGCTGTCTGAACATTCTCAGGAACTAGAAGAACACATCCTCACCCACTCCTTTGAAATAGTCAGCTGTCTGAACATTCTCAGGAACTAGAAGAACACATCCTCACCCACTCCTTTGAAATAGTCAGCTGTCTGAACATTCTCAGGGCCCACCTCCACGAAGGACATGTATACCTTATACAACACCTGCAGAGAAGGAGAGATTACAACATTAGTAGATTGTCTTTGTAACTCTCTCCATCACACAACACATTCTCTATACAGGTGGGTGCTACTCATTGGTAGTGGATGATTCTTGCTGTGGGGTTGGTTATAACCCTGGTCCACTATTAAAAGGCCTGGGGTTGGTTATAACCCTGGTCCACTATTAAAGGCCTGGGGTTGGTTATAACCCTGGCCCACTATTAAAGGCCTGGGGTTGGTTATAACCCTGGTCCACTATTAAAAGGCCTGGGGTTGGTTATAACCCTGGTCCACTATTAAAGGCCTGGGGTTGGTTATAACCCTGGTCCACTATTAAAATGCCTGGGGTTGGTTATAACCCTGGTCCACTATTAAAGGCCTGGGGTTGGTTATAACCCTGGCCCACTATTAAAGGCCTGGGGTTGGTTATAACCCTGGTCCACTATTAAAGGTCTGGGGTTGGTTATAACCCTGGTCCACTATTAAAGGCCAGGGGTTGGTTATAACCTGGTCCACTATTAAAGGCCTGGGGTTGGTTATAACCCTGGTCCACTATTAATACACAGTAGCTGTGGAGAAACAGACCAGGAAGAGGCAGAAGGTATGTGCAGAACAGAACGATGAGGGAACCTGAAAACGTTGGATCCATCCGATTACTCATCACTGACTCCTGTCCTCTGGCTAGATCTATTACAGAGAAGGACTCCCAACCTGCCCCTGCAGTCCTCACCATGGGCTGCACAGCGTCTCGGGATAGAAGTGCTGATCTAGGATCAGTTTAGCCTAGGATCTAGGATCAGTTTAGCCTAGGATCTAGGATCAGTTTAGCCTAGGATCTAGGATCAGTTTAGCCTAGGATCTAGGATCAGTTTAGCCTAGGATCTAGGATCAGTTTAGCCTAGGATCTAGGATCAGTTTAGCCTAGGATCTAGGATCAGTTTAGCCTAGGATCTAGGATCAGTTTAGCCTAGGATCTAGGATCAGTTTAGCCTAGGATCTAGGATCAGCACTCCTACTCTGAGAGGCTTGATCCATACAGACGACAGTGTTTGGCGTCAGCGCTGGGCTTTTCTGCAGTTTAATCTTCCCGTAAACCAACATACAGTAGGCTGGGCCTCTCATCTCACAAAGCATGGTGGGAACACTGTAGAAGCATAGGGCCTGAAATCCTAGGTTACATCCCAAATCAAGATCAAATCAAATAAAATAAAATTTTATTGGTCACATGCGCCGAATACAACAGGTGCAGACATTACAGTGAAATGCTTACTTACAGCCCTTAACCAACAGTGCATTTATTTTTTACAAAAAAAGTAAAAATAAAACAACAACAAAAAAAGTGTTGAGAGAAAAAAGAGCAGAAGTAAAATAAAGTGACAGTAGGGAGGCTATATATACAGGGGGGTACCGTTGCAGAATAGCACCCTATTCTCAATTCAGTGCGCTACTTCAGGTCTAAAGTAGTGCACTACAAAGGGAATAGGGTGCTATTTGGGATACAGCCATAGACAGCCCTACTCTCCGGGTGATGGTGTTAACTTCACAATCAGCTTTAATATTGCTGATAGATTGTAACTTCCATCAATGTAATTGTCTGCATCACTTCCAATCCCACATACGTTTTTTTTCCACACACACACACACACACACACACACACACACACACACACACACACACACACACACACACTTATATATATATATATATATATATACAGTCGTGGTCAAAGGTTTTGAGAATGACACAAGTATTGGTCTTCACAAAGTTCGCTGCTTCAGTGTTATGAGATATTTTTGTCAGATGTTACTGTGGTATACTGAAGTATAATTACAAGCATTCCATAAGTGTCAAAGGCTTTTATTGACAATTACATTAAGTTTATGCAAAGAGTCAATATTTGCAGTGTTGACCCTTCTTTTTCAAGACCTCTGCAATCCGCCCTGGCATGCTATCAATTAACTTCTGGGCCACATCCTGACTGATGGCAGCCCATTCTTGCATAATCAATGCTTGGAGTTTGTCAGAATTTGTGGGTTTTTGTTTGTCCACCCGCCTCTTGAGGATCGACCACAAGTTCTCAATGGGATTAAGGTCTGGGGAGTTTCCTGGCCATGGACCCAAAATGTCAATGTTTTGTTCCCCGAGCCACTTAGTTATCACTTTTGCCTTATGGCAAGGTGCTCCATCATGCTGGAAAAGGCATTGGTCGTCACCAAACTGTTCTTGGATGGTTGGGTGAAGTTGCTCTCGGAGGATGTGTTGGTACCATTCTTTATTCATGGCTGTGTTCTTAGGCAAAATTGTGAGTGAGCCCACTCCCTTGGCTGAGAAGCAACCCCACACATGAATGGTCTCAGGATGCTTTACTGTTGGCATGACACAGGACTGATGGTAGCGCTCACCTTGTCTTCTCCGGACAAGCTTTTTTCCGGATGCCCCAAACAATCGGAAAGGGGATTCATCAGAGAAAAGGACTTTACCCCAGTCCTCAGCAGTCCAATCCCTGTACCTTTTGCAGAATATCAGTCTGTCCCTGATGTTTTTCCTGGAGAGAAGTGGCTTCTTTGCTGCCCTTCTTGACACCAGGCCATCCTCCAAAAGTCTTCGCCTCACTGTGCGTGCAGATGCACTCACACCTGCCTGCTGCCATTCCTGAGCAAGCTCTGCACTGGTGGTGCCCCAATCCCGCAGCTGAATCAACTTTAGGAGACGGTCCTGGCGCTTGCTGGACTTTCTTGGGCGCCCTGAAGCCTTCATCACAACAATTGAACCTCTCTCCTTGAAGTTCTTGATGATCTGATAAATGGTTGATTTAGGTGCAATCTTACTAGCAGCAATATCCTTGCCTGTGAAGCCCTTTTTGTGCAAAGCAATGATGATGGCACATGTTTCCTTGCAGGTAACCATGGTTAACAGAGGAAGAACAATGATTTCAAGCACCACCCTCCTTTTAAAGCTTCCAGTCTGTTATTCTAACTCAATCAGCATGACAGAGTGATCTCCAGCCTTGTCCTTGTCAACACTCTCACCTGTGTTAACGAGAGAATCACTGACATGATGGCAGCTGGTCCTTTTGTGGCAGGGCTGAATTGCAGTGGAAATGTTTTTGGGGGATTAAGTTCATTTTCATGGCAAAGAGGGACTTTACAATTAATTGCAATTCATCTGATCACTCTTCATGACATTCTGGAGTATAAGCAAATTGCCATCATCAAAACTGAGGCAGCAGACTTTGTGAAAATTAGTATTTGTGTCATTCTCAAAACTTTTGACCACGACTGTATACATACATACATACATACATACATACATATACACATACACATACATATACATACATGTGAGTAAAGACTTAGAGACCGAACGGTAAGAAGTCAGTTGTGTTGGGCACCAGAGAACAAAGAGATACGAGAGAGGTTTAGTGTTCAGCACCAGAATGTTACTGTGTTCACAGACAACAACAATGTAAATAGACTTTCTAATGCGTCTAACGGCCTACTCCAACAAACCCTTGAGCAAAGCCGCTTAGATTTCTCATCAAATAAGCCTGAGACCCGGGGAGGGAAAAAGGAGTACAGCTAACCAGACCTGGGTTCAAATAGTGTTTGAAAGCATTTGCTTTAGGCTTGGCGTGCCAGGTGGACAGGTTTTTTTACAATTGAGACTTTTCCGTTGGTTCCACTGCAACGGCCAAGTTCAATCAAGCACAGATACAGTATTTTAAAATTATTTCAAAAGAGTATTTCAACCCAGGTCGGTTTGCGGCTAGTTAACAGGGCCCCTTGCTGGCCCCTCAGCCCTCAGTCCTAGACCCACTGATCCATATAACTAGTGCCCTCGGGAACTTTAGTTCCCCCTTGGTCTTGGTAAGGCATGCCAGACCTCTAGTATGGTAAGGCATGCCAGACCACAGCACTCTAAACCTTGTGGTGTATGGACCACATTAAAGCCTTCAAACTGCAGAGTCTCACTCAACAAAGCAAGTGGATGTGAAGAGGCCTGAGAGACATTACCACCAAAACCGGCGGCACGCCACAGAACGCCAAAAAAAGTCAAGTCCTCCTCACATCTCCACTGAGATACAGCCAATGGCTGCATCTGAAATGGCCCATAGGACCCTGGTCAACAGTAGCGCATTATATAGGGAATACGGTTCCATTTCAGACACAGTGAATGTGTGGTGAGCATTCTGGTGCCGAATAAATGCCTCACCCATCTAAAAAGGTCATGTGAGTGAGAAAAGCTCTAGAGGAGGGTAAAAGCGCTACAGTATGTCCTGTAAATACTAATGCTGTTGTTGGAGTTATTGTGCAGCATTGATGCTGACCAGGATCATATTTGGATCACATTTCAGAGTGTTGAGGAGAGATTTGCCAATAGAAGAGGGATTGGACACTGGACCAATGGACCTGGTGGATTATTCCCTAAATAGAGGACTGAGCAGAACTGACCCAGTGAGGATGATTAAACTGACCCAGTGGGGATGATTAAACTGACCCAGTGGATATGATAAAACTGACCCAGTGGAGATGATTAAACTGACCCAGTGGAGATGATAAAACTGACCCAGTGGGGATGATTAAACTGACCCAGTGGGGATGATTAAACTGACCCAGTGGAGATGATTAAACTGACCCAGTGGAGATGATAAAACTGACCCAGTGGAGATGATTAAACTGACCCAGTGGAGATGATAAAACTGACCCAGTGGGGATGATTAAACTGACCCAGTGGGGATGATTAAACTGACCCATGGGGATGATTAAACTGACCCAGTGGGGATGATTAAACTGACCCATGGAGATGATTAAACGACCCCGTGGGGATGATAACTGACCCAGTGAGGATGATTAAACTGACCCAGTGGAGATGATTAAACTGACCATGGAGATGATTAAACTGACCCTGAGGATGATTTAAAATGACCCATGGAGATGATTTAAAATGACCCAGGAGGATGATTAAACTGACCCGTGAGGATGATTTAACCCAGTGAATATTAACCCCATGAGATGATAAAAATGACCCAGTGGGGAAAGATAAACTGACCCCGTGGAGATGATAAAACTGACCCCGTGGGGATGTTAAACTGACCCAGTTTGGGGGTGATTAAACTGACCCAGTGGGGGTGATTAAACTGACCCGTGGGGATGATTAAACTGACCCATGGAGATGATTAAACTGACCCAGTGGAGTGATTAAAATGACCCAGTGAGGAGATAAACTGACCCAGTGGAGATGATTAACTGACCCAGTGGAGATGATTAAACTGACCCAGTGAGGATGATTAAACTGACCCAGTGGAGATGATTAAACTGACCCAGTGAGGATGATTAAACTGACCCAGTGAGGATGATTAAACTGACCCAGTGGAGATGATTAAACTGACCCAGTGGAGATGATTAAACTGACCCAGTGGAGATGATTAAACTGACCCAGTGAGGATGATTAAACTGACCCAGTGGAGGATGATTAACTGACCCAGTGGAGATGATTAAACTGACCCAGTGGAGATGATTTACAACTCACCCAGTGGAGATGATTAAACTGACCCAGTGGGAGATGATTAAACTGGACCCAGTGGAGATGATTAAACTGACCCAGTGGAGATGATTAAACTGACCCAGTGGAGATGATTAAACTGACCCAGTGGAGATGATTAAACTGACGCCAGTTGGAGATGATTAAACTGACCCAGTGGGGATGATTAAACCTGACCCAGTGGGGGATGATTAAACTGACCCAGTGGAGATGATTAAACTGACCCAGTGGAGATGATTAAACTGACCCAGTGGAGATGATTAAACTGACCCAGTGGAGATGATTAAACTGACCAGTGGAGATGATTAAACTGACCCAGTGGAGATGATTAAACTGACCCAGTGGAAGAAATGACCAGTGGAGATGATTAAACTGACCCAGTGGGGATGATTAAACTGACCCAGTGGAGATGATTAAACTGACCCAGTGGAGATGATTAAACTGACCCAGTGGAGATGATTAAACTGACCCAGTGGAGATGATTAAACTGACCCAGTGGGGATGATTAAACTGACCCAGTGGAGATGATTAAACTGACCCAGTGGAGATGATTAAACTGACCCAGTGAGGATGATTAAACTGACCCAGTGGAGATGATTAAACTGACCCAGTGGAGATGATTAAACTGACCCAGTGGAGATGATTAAACTGACCCAGTGGAGATGATTAAACTGACCCAGTGGAGATGATTAAACTGACCCAGTGGAGATGATTAAACTGACCCAGTGGAGATGATTAAACTGACCCAGTGGAGATGATTAAACTGACCCAGTGGAGATGATTAAACTGACCCAGTGGAGGATGATTAACTGGACCCAGTTGAGATGATTAAACTGACCCAGTGGAGATGATTAAAACTGACCCAGTGGAGATGATTAACCTGACCCAGTGGAGGATTGATTAAACTGACCCAGTGGAGGATATTAAAACTGACCCAGTGGGATGATTATTAAACTGACCCAGTGGAGATGATTAAACTGACCCAGTGCGAGATAACTGGACCCAGTGGGAGATGATTAAACTGACCCAGTGGGGATGATTAAACTGACCCCAGTGGAGATTGATTAAACTGACCCAGTGGAGATGATTAAACTCACCCAGTGAGGATGATTAAACTGACCCAGTGAGATGATTAAAACTGACCCAGTGGAGATGATTAAACAGACCCAGTGGAGATGATTAAACTGACCCAGTGGAGATGATTAAACTGACCCAGTGGAGATGATTAAACTGACCCAGTGGAGATGATTAAACTGACCCAGTGGAGATGATTAAACTGACCCAGTGGAGATGATTAAACTGACCCAGTGGGGATGATTAAACTGACCCAGTGGAGATGATTAAACTGACCCAGTGGAGATGATTAAACTGACCCAGTGAGGATGATTAAACTGACCCAGTGAGGATGATTAAACTGACCCAGTGAGGATGATTAAACTGACCCAGTGGAGATGATTAAACTGACCCAGTGAGGATGATTAAACTGACCCAGTGGGGATGATTAAACTGACCCAGTGGGGATGATTAAACTGACGTAGAGGAGGACAGCACAGTGCCCTGGACTATTGGAAATATGTTTTTTGCATAATCCCAACTCTCCCTGAGACACCCTCAGAGAGTGGGGTCACGGCCAGGGTCAGCCATTATCAACGCCAACCCTGGAGCCATTAGGGTTAAGTGCCTTGGGGGGGCACATCAACAGATTTTTCACCGTGTCGGCTTGGGGATTCGAACTAGCGACCTTTTAGTTACTGGCCCAACGCTCTAAATGCTAGGCTACCTGCCGCCCACACATACTAGTGTGTCCAGTGCCCAGTAACGAAGAATGCCAGGGGTTAATGGTCCAATACCCCGTAATGTCTCCTGAGTGGCGCAGTGGTCTAAGGCACTGCATCGCAGTGCTAACTGTGCCACTAGATATCCTGGTTCGAATCCAGGCTCTGTCGCAGCCGGCCGCGACCGGGAGACTCATGGGCGGCGCACAATTGGCCCAGCGTCGTCCAGGGTAGGGGAGGGAATGGCCGGCAGGGATGTAGCTCAGTTGATAGAGCATGGCATTTGCAATGCCAGGGTTGTGGGTTCGATTCCCACGGGGGACCAGTATAAAAAAAAAAATGTATTCACTAACTGTAAGTCGCTCTGGATAAGAGCGTCTGCTAAATGACTAAAATGTAAAATGTAAATGTAATCCCACAAAGACGGGTCAACTCCTAACACGTGTAGATCCCTCCTCTTCAGATGAGCTCAGTGGACTGCTGCTGTAAGCAAGCTCTGGTGTTCTATGTATCGCTGTGAGGTTCATGTGTTTTAATAAGGACTGCTAGACGTGATCGTGAGAGTGTAATCGTGATCGCTCTCTAAATCCTGGGTACTTTACCATCTGAAGGTCACAGGTCATATAAACAAAAGGAGCTTGTTGTGGCGGGTTTAGTGGGTTGGCAAGGGAGAGAGAGAGAGAGAGCAGAAGAGGAGAGAGGGGAATCAGAGCCTCTCCTCTCTTTGCTCTCCTCTCTCCTCTTATTTTTCTCTTCTCTCTCTCTCTCTGTTTTTCTCTCATCCCTCGCTCTTCTCTCTCCTTCTCTCTCTTCTCTGCTCTTTCTCCTCTCTCCTCTCTCTCTCTCCTCTCTCTTTGCCTCTCTCTCCTCTCTCTGTCTCTCTCTCTCTCTCTATGGTTCCTCCCTCTCCTCCTCTCTCTTTCTCTCTCTCTCTCCTGTCTTCGCTCCTCTCGCTCTGCGTTGCGATCTCTCCGCTCTGATTCCTTTTTCTCTCTCTCTCCTCTCTCTCTCCTCTACTCTCTCTCTCTTTTTCCTCTTCTCCCTCCCCTTTCTTTTTTCTCTCTCCTCCCCTTTCTTCGTTGCTGGCATCGTCGGGAGTCGCGTCTCTCTCTTCTCTCTCCTGCTCCTCTCTTTTTTCTCTCTCGCTTCCTCCTTTCTCTCTCTCTCTCCCTTTCCTCTCTCTCTCTTCGGTCCCGTCCGCGAACCGCTGGATGAGAGAATCTTATTCAGCCAGTCAGTCTTTGTCTGATTCATTTATAAGAGTTATCAGCCAGTCTGAACATCTCAACACCACCTGAACAACAGAGCACAGCAGCAGCACCTGAACCCAGCTGGTGTAGAGGTGTGATCGTGAGCCTACAATAGGTCATCCCTCCCCTCCCCTTCAGAACTCCAGCTGGTGTAGAGGTGTGATCGTGAGCCTACAATAGGTCATCCCTCCCCTCCCCTTCAGAACTCCAGCTGGTGTAGAGGTGTGATCGTGAGCCTACAATAGGTCAGCCCTGCCCTCCCCTTCAGAACTCCAGCTGGTGTAGAGGTGTGATCGTGAGCCTACAATAGGTCATCCCTCCCCTCCCCTTCAGAACTCCAGCTGGTGTAGAGGTGTGATCGTGAGCCTACAATAGGTCATCCCTCCCCTCCCCTTCAGAACTCCAGCTGGTGTAGAGGTGTGATCGTGAGCCTACAATAGGTCAGCCCTGCCCTCCCCTTCAGAACTCCAGCTGGTGTAGAGGTGTGATCGTGAGCCTACAATAGGTCATCCCTCCCCTCCCCTTCAGAACTCCAGCTGGTGTAGAGGTGTGATCGTGAGCCTACAATAGGTCATCCCTCCCCTCCCCTTCAGAACTCCAGCTGGTGTAGAGGTGTGATCGTGAGCCTACAATAGGTCAGCCCTCCCCTCCCCTTCAGAACTCCAGCTGGTGTAGAGGTGTGATCGTGAGCCTACAATAGGTCATCCCTCCCCTCCCCTTCAGAACTCCAGCTGGTGTAGAGGTGTGATCGTGAGCCTACAATAGGTCAGCCCTGCCCTCCCCTTCAGAACCCAGCTGGTGTAGAGGTGTGATCGTGAGCCTGCAATAGGTCATCCCTCCCCTCCCCTTCAGAACCCAGCTGGTGTAGAGGTGTGATCGTGAGCCTGCAATAGGTCATCCCTCCCCTCCCCTTCAGAACTCCAGCTGGTGTAGAGGTGTGATCGTGAGCCTGCAATAGGTCATCCCTCCCCTCCCCTTCAGAACTCCAGCTGGTGTAGAGGTGTGATCGTGAGCCTGCAATAGGTCATCCCTCCCCTCCCCTTCAGAACTCCAGTTGTGCCTCAATGGTAACGTCCCAAATGGCACCCTATTCCCTATATAGTGCACTACTTTAGACCAGAGAATGGCACCCTATTCCCTATATAGTGCACTACTTTAGACCAGAGAATGGCACCCTATTCCCTATATAGTGTACTACTTTAGACCAGAGAATGGCACCCTATTCCCTATATAGTGCACTACTTTAGACTCTGCAGAGCCCATAGGTCAAAAGATGGGCCCTGGTCAAAACTAGTGCACTAAATAGGGAATAGGATGCCATTTGGGAAACAGGTTGATACTGTCCAGCTGCTCTATCCAGCCCCCCCCCCCCCCCACACACACACACTGACCTTCAAAGCTTCCCCTGTCTCTATGGTTTCCTGGTGTGTGTATGTACCCACACACTGACCTTCAAAGCTTCCCTGTCTCTATGGTTCCTGGGTGTGTGTATGTACCCACACACTGACCTTCAAAGCTTCCCTGTCTCTATGGTTCCTGGTGTGTGTATGTACCCACACACTGACCTTCAAAGCTTCCCTGTCTCTATGGTTCCTGGTGTGTGTATGTACCCACACACTTGACTTCAAAGCTTCCCTGTCTCTATGGTTCCTGGTGTGTGTATGTACCCACACACTGACCTTCAAAGCTTCCCCTGTCTCTATGGTTCCTGGTGTGTGTATGTACCCACACACTGACCTTCAAAGCTTCCCTGTCTCTATGGTTCCTGGTGTGTGTATGTACCCACACACTGACCTTCAAAGCTTCCCTGTCTCTATGGTTCCTGGTGTGTGTATGTACCCACACACTGACCTTCAAAGCTTCCCTGTCTCTATGGTTCCTGGTGTGTGTATGTAGCGTGAGCGGGAAAGTGTCATCTGTGTGACTGTCATCGGACTTCCAGGTGACTCACCACGGTGACTGCGTCGTTAAGCAGGGACTCACCACGGTGACGGCGTCGTTAAGCAGGGACTCACCACGGTGACGGCGTCGTTAAGCAGGGACTCTCCGAACACGATGATGAAGAGGGTCTCGTTGACTTGGACCTCCTCGAACACGGCCAGCACCGCTACCGGGTCCACCGCAGAGATCAACGCTCCAAACAACAGGAACTCCATCAGACCTGCCTGCACCTTCTGATCTGAACACACAGAGACACATCAGACCTGCCTGCACCTTCTGATCTGAACACACAGAGACACATCAGACCTGCCTGCACCTTCTGATCTGAACACACAGAGACACATCAGACCTGCCTGCACCTTCTGATCTGAACACACAGAGACACATCAGACCTGCCTGCACCCTCTGATCTGAACACACAGGGACAAATCACACCTGCCTGCATCTTCTGATCTGAACACACAGGGACACATCAGACCTGCCTGCACCTTCTGATCTGAACACACAGATACACATCAGACCTGCCTGCACCTTCTGATCTGAACACACAGGGACACATCAGACCTGCCTGCACCTTCTGATCTGAACACACAGGGACACATCAGACCTGCCTGCACCCTCTGATCTGAACACACAGAGACACATCAGACCTGCCTGCACCCTCTGATCTGAACACACAGAGACACACCAGACCTGCCTGCACCCTCTGATCTGAACACACAGAGACACATCAGACCTGCCTGCACCCTCTGATCTGAACACGCAGAGACACATCAGACCTGCCTGCACCTTCTGATCTGAACACACAGAGACACATCAGACCTGCCTGCACCCTCTGATCTGAACACGCAGAGACACATCAGACCTGCCTGCACCTTCTGATCTGAACACACAGAGACACATCAGACCTGCCTGCACCCTCTGATCTGAACACGCAGAGACACATCAGACCTGCCTGCACCTTCTGATCTGAACACACAGAGACACATCAGACCTGCCTGCACCCTCTGATCTGAACACGCAGAGACACATCAGACCTGCCTGCACCTTCTGATCTGAACACACAGAGACACATCAGACCCTGCCTGCACCCTCTGATCTGAACACGCAGAGACACATCAGACCTGCCTGCACCTTCTGATCTGAACACACAGAGACACATCAGACCTGCCTGCACATTCTGATCTGAACACACAGAGACACATCAGACCTGCCTGCACCTTCTGATCTGAACACACAGAGACACATCAGACCTGCCTGCACCCTCTGATCTGAACACACAGAGACACATCAGACCTGCCTGCACCTTCTGATCTGAACACACAGAGACACATCAGACCTGCCTGCACCTTCTGATCTGAACACACAGAGACACATCAGACCTGCCTGCACCCTCTGATCTGAACACGCAGAGACACCAAGGG
Source organism: Coregonus sp. 'balchen' (assembly GCA_902810595.1). Classification (NCBI taxonomy): domain Eukaryota; kingdom Metazoa; phylum Chordata; class Actinopteri; order Salmoniformes; family Salmonidae; genus Coregonus; species Coregonus sp. 'balchen'. The sequence goes on from LR778284.1 coordinate 3,643,531, forward strand.
GAATGAATGGACATCAGTTAGCATAGTGGTGTAACGGGCATCATGCTGTTTGCTTTATAGTACTGCTTCCTTCTTCATGAGCCTAACCTGGTATTCCACACTGGATCCTCTGTCTCGCAAACAGACATGATCACCCTCTTGACCTTAGCCATCACAAAGCTAACAATGTGATGGTGCAGGTGATGGTATGTCAAGCTGACAGTGTTGTGTATTTTGAGACAGGCTTGAATATGCAAATACGCCAATAGGCAGCAGGGTAGCCTACATTGTCTAATTCTCTGTATGGTAATAATACATGTTATTTAGTAAAGTGGTTTCTTGCATCATACAACACAATACAATGTAATTTACAGTCACCTATTTGGCCCCTGGTGTTACAGACCAAGTAAAAAAAATCATTAATTAATGTCAAGTCCTTCATCATGTAAAAACGTCTCATGCAATGTAGAACTGCACTGAACACCAGAGGCTACTGTAGGCTATATCATAGATATCAAAAGATATTTCCATGTGAAAATGTTATGGGATTTTCTCCATTGGTTTTGTTGTGACTCCTATATTATGCTCAGATAGCCACAATAACCTGTTGGCTACTGTCTAAAACTGTCAGGATACAGCCTGTTGGCTACTGTCTAAAACTGTCAGGGTACAGCCTGTTGGCTACTGTCTAAAACTGTCAGGATACAGCCTGTTGGCTACTGTCTAAAACTGTCAGGATACAGCCTGTTGGCTACTGTCTAAAACTGTCAGGGTACAGCCTGTTGGCTACTGTCTAAAACTGTCAGGATACAGCCTATTGGCTACTGTCTAAAACTGTCAGGATACAGCCTGTTGGCTACTGTCTAAAACGTCTTGATACAAGCCTGTGGCTACTGTCTAAAACTGTCTAGGATACAGCCTGTTGGCTACTGTCTAAAACTGTCTTGATACAGCCTGTTGGCTACTGTCTAAAACTGTCAGGATACAGCCTGTTGGCCTACTGTCTAAAACTGTCAGGGTACAGCCTGTTGGCTACTGTCTAACAACTGTCAGGATACAGCCTGTTGGCTACTGTCCTAAAACTGTCAGGATACCAGCCTGTTGGCTACTGTTCTAAACTGTCAGATACAGCCTGTTGGCTACTGTCTAAAACTGTCAGGATACAGCCTGTTGGCTACTGTCTAAAACTGTCAGGATACAGCCTGTTGGCTACTGTCTAAAACTGTCAGGATACAGCCTGTTGGCTACTGTCTAAAACTGTCAGGATACAGCCTGTTGGCTATGTCTAAACACTGTCAGGATACAGCCTGTGGCTACTGTCTAAAAACTGTCAGGATACAGCCTGTTGGCTACTGTCAGGATACAGCCTGTTGGCTACTGTCTAAAACTGTCAGGATACAGCCTGTTGGCTACTGTCTAAAACTGTCAGGATACAGCCTATTGCTACCTGTCTAAAACTGTCAGGGTACAGCCGTTTGGCTACTGTCTAAAACTGTCAGGATACAGCCTGTTGGCTACTGTCTAAAACTGTCAGGATACAGCCTGTTTGGCTGTATAAAACCATGTTCATCCCAGGGTGTAACGCATGTCATCCCAGGGTGGTAACGCATGTCATCCCAGGGTGTAACGCTGTCATCCCAGGGTGTAACGCATGTCATCCCAGGGTGTAACGCATGTCATCCCAGGGTGTAACGCATGTCATCCCAGGGTGTAACGCATGTCATCCCAGGGTGTAACGCATGTCATCCCAGGGTGTAACGCATGTCATCCCAGGGTGTAACGCATGTCATCCTTGTAACTGTGGATCAAAACACAACGATCATAAACGTTGACACTGTAAATTAAATGAGTTTTCAAAGCACAGCAGGCTGAAATGTGAAGTGCACCTTTGGACTCACAGGTGTTTGGTTTGCATGACACCAAAGCGGTACTTATTCTAATCCTCAACATCTCATCTTTCAGAACACACAGACTCCTCTCGATTTATAATAATAATAATAATAATAATAATAATAATAATAAGCCATTTAGCAGACGCTTTTATCCAAAGCGACTTACAGTCATGTGTGCATACATTTTTACGTATTGGTGGTCCCGGGGATCGAACCCACTACCCTGGCGTAACAAGCGCCATGCTCTACCAACTGAGCTACAGAGGACCACTTACAGCATTTCCCCTCACTCAGACAACAACTAAATGTGCAAAAGTTACCCAATCAGCAGGAGGGATGAGGGTAACTTCCTGTCGCGCGAGGTGCTCAAGTTCACAACGTCTGTCAGTCAAAACCCAGACAGAGCTGTGAAGGGCAGCGCCGGAGGTCTGACCTCATGTATAGCATGTTACTGTCCAGCCACTGACCTCTGACGTCATGTATAGCGTGTTACTGTCCAGCCACTGACCTCTGACCTCATGTATAGCATGTTACTGTACAGCCACTGACCTCTGACGTCATGTATAGCATGTTACTGTCCAGCCACTGAGCTCTGACGTCATGTATAGCGTGTTACTGTCCAGCCACTGAGCTCTGACGTCATGTATAGCATGTTACTGTCCAGCCACTGACCTCTGACGTCATGTATAGCATGTTACTGTCCAGACACTGAGCTCTGACGTCATGTATAAGCAGGTTACTGTAAACATGCCACTGAGCTTCTGACCTCATGTATAGGCATGTCTATGTCGCAGCCACTGAAGCCTAGACAATCATGTATAGCTATGTTAACTGTCCAGCCACTGAGCGCTGACCTCATGGAAATAGCAATGTTAGCTGTACAGGCCACTGGATGGCTCGGCACCGTCATGTTATAGGTCATGTTACTGTCCATGCAGCCACTGAGCTCTGACCGTCATGTACCATTAAGTCATGTTAACTGTCCCAGCCACTGAGCTCTGACTTCATGTATAGCATGTTAACTGTCCAGTCCACTGAGCTCTGAACTCATGTATAGCATGTACTGTCCAGCCACTGACCTCTGACGTCATGTATAGCGTGTTACTGTCCAGCCACTGAGCTCTGATGTCATGTATAGCATGTTACTGTCCAGACAACTGAGCTCTGACGTCATGTATAGCATGTTACTGTACAGCCACTGAGCTCTGACGTCATGTATAGCATGTTACTGTCCAGCCACTGAGCCTGACGTCATGTATAGCATGTTACTGTCGCAGCCACTGAGCTCTGACGTCATCATGTATAGCATGTTACTGTACAGCCACTGAGCTCTGACGTCATTATAGCGTGTTACTGTCCAGCCACTGACCTCTGACGTCATGTATAGCATGTTTACTGTATAGCCACTGAGCTCTGACCTCATGTCATAGCATGTTACTGTCCAGCCACTGAGCTCTGACGTCATCATGTATAGCATGTTACTGTACAGCCACTGAGCTCTGACGTCATATATAGCATGTTACTGTCCAGCCACTGACCTCTGACGTCATGTATAGCATGTTACTGTATAGCCACTGAGCTCTGACCTCATGTATAGCATGTTACTGTCCAGCCACTGAGCTCTGACGTCATCATGTATAGCATGTTACTGTACAGCCACTGAGCTCTGACGTCATATATAGCATGTTACTGTCCAGCCACTGACCTCTGACGTCATGTATAGCATGTTACTGTATAGCCACTGAGCTCTGACCTCATGTATAGCATGTTACTGTCCAGACACTGAGCTCTGACGTCATGTATAGCATGTTACTGTATAGCCACTGAGCTCTGACCTCATGTATAGCGTGTTACTGTCCAGCCACTGAGCTCTGACGTCATGTATAGCATGTTACTGTCCAGACACTGAGCTCTGACGTCATGTATAGCGTGTTACTGTCCAGCCACTGAGCTCTGACGTCATGTATAGTGTGTTACTGTGCAGCCACTGAGCTCTGACGTCATGTATAGCATGTTACTGTATAGCCACTGAGCTCTGACGTCATCATGTATAGCATGTTACTGTACAGCCACTGAGCTCTGACGTCATGTATAGCATGTTACTGTATAGCCACTGAGCTCTGACGTCATCATGTATAGCATGTTACTGTCCAGCCACTGAGCTCTGACCTCATGTATAGCATGTTACTGTCCAGACACTGAGCTCTGACGTCATGTATAGCGTGTTACTGTCCAGCCACTGCGTTCCAATTTAGGTGCTTATCAATGACGAAATCTGCCATTTTCAAGTGGAAAGTGAGTGTAAAGGGCTTCCTCCGTAGAGAAGGCACTCCAGAGGTTCCCACCACAGCATTCAGTAGGATGGCTCCATTTACATTTACGTCATTTAGCAGACGCTCTTATCCAGAGCCACTTACAGTTAGTGAGTGCATACATTTTATTTGTATTTATTTTTCATTCTGGCCCCCCGTGGGAATCAAACCCACAACCCTGGCGTTGCAAACACCATGCTCTACCAACTGAGCTACATCAGGCTCCCTAACCATGACCCCTAACCTAACCCCAACCACTCACCTCTGACCCCCAACCACTCACCTCTGACCCACAACCACTCACCTCTGACCCACAACCACTCACCTCCGATCCCCAGCAGCTTGACTCACCTCCGACCCCCAGCAGCTTGACTCACCTCCGATCCCCAGGAGCTTGACTCACCTCTGAACCCCAGCAGCTTAACTCACCTCTGAACCCCAGCAGCTTGACTCACCGCTGTTCCCCAGCAGCTTGACTCACCTCTGATCCCCAGCAGCTTGACTCACCTCTGATCCCCAGCAGCTTGACTCACCTCTGAACCCCAGCAGCTTGACTCACCTCTGAACCCCAGCAGCTTGACTCGCCTCCGATCCCCAGCAGCTTGACTCACCTCCGACCCCCAGCAGCTTGACTCACCTCTGATCCCCAGCAGCTTGACTCACCTCTGATCCCCAGCAGCTTTTACTCACCTATGATCCCCAGCAGTTTAACCCCGTAGAGGCAGAAGCCGGTACAGAAGGCATTCCAGAGTGTTCCCACCACAGCATACAGTAGGATGGTTCCCAGATTGTCAAAGAAGAGCCTTGCGGGCATGAAATACCCGGCGTCACCTAAATCAAATCAAAGAGGATCTGTCATATGCACAGGATACAGGGTAGACGGGGTTCAATGAGCTGCTGACTTGTGAGCAGTAGTGGAGATTCCCCCAGAGAGAAGGCACCTACCTACGATGGTGGGCAGGAGGAAGAGGAAGAACAGACCGGGCTCTAGCTGGTACAGTTGTTTCTTACTGGCCAGCAGTACTATGCCACCCAGCACCAGACCCAGCAGGATCAACATACAGCTCTCTGGAACCACCGTGGTGAACCGCTGGGAGAAGTGGAACACTGAGAAGAAAGGACCAGGAAGAGCAGAAGGTGAGCTAGAGGAGAGGAGGAAGAGGAGAGGGAGGAGAGGAAGGAGAGGAGAGAGGACAAAGGAGAGTTGACCCCCATTGCGCGTATCATCGTCGCTCTTCATGATTATTGCATAGACGAAGTTGCTTTTTTTAAGAAGCTTTCCTGTTGTCCCCATGTGGACAACATGGATGGCTAAGTCATTTCATCTAAATAATCTTAACTTTTATAGCCCTGGCTACAATTATACTGGACGGTAAATCTATTGAATATATATTTCATTATCCCCTTAACTACAGTTGCATTATTTTAGAAAGAGAGACAATTTAAGATACCAATAATTAAGTATTAATTTCCCCAATGTAGACAAAAGGGTGAACTTATAACATCCCATTTTTTATTATTATCCTAAATTAAGACAAGGAGCCTAAATATAGGAAAAATTGGAAAAAAGGAGTAGAAGGAAGGAGAGGGTACACAGACCCCTTTAAATACATCATAACGTACATACATCAGATAGCACCAGGCCCTTAAAACACATCAGATAGCACCAGCCTGCAGAAACACATCAGATAGCACCAGGCCCCGCAAATCACATCAGATGCACCAGGCCTGCAGAATCATATGATAGCACCAGCCCTGCAGATCACATCAGATAGCACCAGGCCCAGCAGAATCACATCAGATAGCACCAGGCCCTGCAGAATCACATCAGATAGCACCAGGCCCTGCAGAATCACATCAGATAGCACCAGGCCCTGCAGAATCACATCAGATAGCACCAGGCCCTGCATAATCACACCAGATAGCACCAGGCCCTGCAGAATCACATCAGATAGCACCAGGCCCTGCAGAATCACATCAGATAGCACCAGGCACTGCATAATCACACCAGATAGCACCAGGCCCTGCAGAATCACATCAGATAGCACCAGGCCCTGCAGAATCACATCAGATAGCACCAGGCCCTGCAGAATCACATCTCTCTGGGACAAGTGGAACACTGGGACACAGACACAGGTATGGACACACACACACACACACAACACACACACACACACACACACACACACACACACACACACACACCACACACACACACACACACACACACAACAAGAAAATGTAGGCTATGCAATTAATATATACTGAATTCTAGTCAAGGCTCATCCTATATAACTACTGCTGAACACACCTTTTCTATCATATACTGTCCATAATGTCTATACACACCATCCTGTACATTTATATTCCAGACTGTGACATTGCTCGTTCTAATATTTATTTATATTTTTTAGATGTGTGTGTGTGTATTGTTAGATATTACTGCACTGTTGGAGCTAGGAACACAAGCATTTCACTACACCCGCAATAACATCTGCTAAATATGATGTATGCGACCAATAAAATGTGATTTAATTTAATATGCATAGCACAGGTACGAAGAAGATCCAATCTATTCACACATATCAGCAAAATGGGTAATTTATGCAAGTCCCATCCGCCCCACCTGATCACCCCTACCAACCCCAGTGATGATGTGCTGGCACTGCAACCATGCATCAAACATCTGAGTTGACACCAGATACTGATTCCACAGTTGCTAAGGGGTCCAGTGCTATCTATGATGTCAGTGAACTGAGCTGCACTTGGCTTTAACTTTGGAGGCCTCTTCCCTCCGTTCTATTGGCCAACGGGCAACCACTGGAGAATGTCCTATCAACGGGACATTAAAAACTGTAATATCTTATGTTTCACCGAGTCGTGGCTGAACGAGGACATGGATAACATACAGTTGGCTGGGTTTTCCGTGCATCGGCAAGACAGAACAGCTGCCTCCGGTAAGACGAGGGGTGGTGGTCTGTGTCTATTTGTCAATAACAGCTGGTACCCAATCTGTAATATTAAGGAAGTCTCTGGGTTCTGCTTGACTGAGTTAGAATACCTCATGATAAGCTGTAGAGGACTGACTCCATCCAGAGGGATAACAGAGGACTGACTCCATCCAGAGGGATAACAACAGAGGACTGACTCCATCCAGAGGGATAACAACAGAGGACTGACTCCATCCAGAGGGATAACAGAGGACTGACTCCATCCAGAGGGATAACAACAGAGGACTGACTCCATCCAGAGGGATAACAACAGAGGACTGACTCTATCCAGAGGGATAACAACAGAGGACTGACTCCCCCCAAGGGATAACAACGGGACTGACTCCATCCAGAGGTAAACAGAGGGCTGACTCCATCCAGAGGGATAAAACAAGGACTGACTCCATCCAGAGGGATAACAACAGAGGACGACTCCATCCAGAGGGATAAACAACAGAAATACTGACTCCATCCCGAGGGATAACAACAGAGGACTGATCCATCCAAGGGATACCAACAGAGGACTGCTCCATCCAGAGGGATAACAACAAGGACTGACTCCATCCAGAGGGATAACCAACAGAGGACTGGACTCCAAACCGAGGTATAAAAAAGACCACCGGGTGCCCATCCAGGGGATAAACACAGGCCTGACTCCATCCAGAGGGATAACAACAGAGGACTGACTCCATCCAGAGGGATAACAACAGAGGACTGACTCCATCCAGAGGGGACACGGGACTGACTCCATCCAGAGGATAACAACAGAGGACTGACTCCATCCAAGAGGGATAAACAGAGGACTGACTCCATCCAGAGGGGATAACAACAGAGGACTGACTCCATCCAGAGGGGGATAACAACAGAGGACTGACTCCATCCAGAGGGATAACAACAGAGGACTGACTCCATCCAGAGAGGGATAACAACAGAGGACTGACTCCATCCAGAGGGGGATAACAACAGAGGACTGACTCCATCCAGAGGGGATAACAACAGAGACTGACTCCATCCAGAGGGGATAACAACAGAGGACTGACTCCATCCAGAGGGGATAACAAACAGAGGACTGACTCCATCCAGAGAGGGATAACAACAGAGGACTGACTCCATCCAGAGGGATAACAACAGAGGACTGACTCCATCCAGAGGGATAACAACAGAGGACTGACTCCATCCAGAGAGGGATAACAACAGAGGACTGACTCCATCCAGAGGGATAACAACAGAGGACTGACTCCATCCAGAGGGGATAACAACAGAGGACTGACTCCATCCAGAGGGATAACAACAGAGGACTGACTCCCTCCAGAGGATAACAGAGGGCTGCTCCATCCAAGGGGGATAACCAACAGAGGACTGACTCCCTCCAGAGGGATAACAACAGAGGACTGACTCATCCAGAGGGATAACAACAGGGACTGACTCCATCCAGAGGGATAACAACAAAAGGACTGCTCCTCCAGAGGGATAACACGAGGGACTGACTCCATCCAGGGTACAACAGGGACGACTCCATCCAGAGGGTAACACAAAAGAGTGACTCCATCCAAGGGGAACAACAGATGGGCTGACTCCATCCAGAGGGATAAAACAAGGACTGACTCATCCAGAGGATACACAGAGGACTGACTCCATCCAGAGAGGGGTAACAACAAGGACTGACTCCATCCAAGGGATAACAACAGAGGCTGACTCCATCCAAGGGATAACAACAGAGGACTGACTCCATCCAAAAGGGATGACAACAGAGGACATGACTCCATCCAGAGGGTAAAACAGAGGACTGACTCCATACAGAGGGGGATAACAACAGAGGACGATCCATCCAGAGGGATCACCAACAGAGGACTGACTCTATCCAGAGGGATAACAGAGGACTGCCTCCATCCAGAGGGATAACAACAGAGGACTGACTCCATCCAGAGGGATAAAACAAAAGGAACGACTCCATCCAGAGGTGATAAGCAGATGTGCTGACTCCATCCCAGAGGGATAACAACAGAGGACTGTAATGACAGTGTTCCCTGGCAGTAAGGGGTTACAGTAATCAGGCCGTAATGACAGTGTTCCCTGGCAGTAAGGGGTTACAGTAATCAGGCCGTAATGACAGTGTTCCCTGGCAGTAGGGGTTACAGTAATCACGGCCGTAATGACAGTGTTCCCTGGCAGTAAGGGGGTTACAGTAATCAGGCCGTAATGACAGTGTTCCCTGGCAGTAAGGGGTTTACAGTAATCAAGGCCGTAATGACAGTGTTTCCCTGGCAGTAAGGGGTTACAGTAATCAGGCCGTAATGACAGTGTTCCCTGGCAGTAAGGGGTTACAGTAATCAGGCCGTAATGACAGTGTTCCCTGGCAGTAAGGGGTTAAAGCAATCAGGCCGTAATGACAGTGTTCCCTGGCAGTAAGGGGTTACAGTAATCAGGCCGTAATGACAGTGTTCCCTGGCAGTAAGGGGTTAAAGCAATCAGGCCGTAATGAGAGTGTTCCCTGGCAGTAAGGGGTTACAGTAATCAGGCCGTAATGACAGTGTTCCCTGGCAGTAAGGGGTTAAAGCAATCAGGCCGTAATGACAGTGTTCCCTGGCAGTAAGGGGTTACAGTAATCAGGCCGTAATGACAGTGTTCCCTGGCAGTAAGGGGTTACAGTAATCAGGCCGTAATGACAGTGTTCCCTGGCAGTAAGGGGTTACAGTAATCAGGCCGTAATGACAGTGTTCCCTGGCAGTAAGGGGTTACAGTAATCAGGCCGTAATGAGAGTTATAAGAGCTGTGCTGCCTAGTTAGTCTGAAATCAGTCATGTAGAGCTCAGCTCACGGCCACTGTGTGTGTGTGTGTGTGATGTTTCCGTGCACGTGTGTGTGTTAGTGTCTGTGTGTGTGTGTGATGTCTCCGTGCGTGTGTATGTGTTAGTGTCTGTGTGTGTGTGTGTGATGTTTCCGTGCACGTGTGTGTGTGCGTCTGTGTCCATGTTTGCCTGTTCTGTCTTTGTTCTCTCTGATGACTCACAGCAGGCCTTGATTGATATGTCCCAGGCAGAGGTGTGCTCATGGCCCCACACACACACACACACCACACACACATTAAAGGACCCAAACACACACATTTCCTTATCGCCACACACAGTAACAGCTGCCCCTGCAAAACTGATTAGCGAGCTTCACATTTATAACGACACATAAAAGCCCATTTATAACACATAGATCCCCATTTATAACACATAGAACCCCATTTATAACACCTAAAACCCCATTTATAACACATAAAAGCCCATTTATAACACATAGAACCCCATTTATAACACATAAAAGCCCATTTATAACACATAAAAGCCCATTTATAACACATAAAAGCCCATTTATAACACATAGAACCCCATTTATAACACATAGAACCCCATTTATAACACATAAAAGCCCATTTATAACACATAAAAGCCCATTTATAACAACACATAGAACCCCATTTATAACACATAAAAGCCCATTTATAACACATAGAACCCCATTTATAACACATAGAACCCCATTTATAACACATAAATCCCCATTTATAACATATAAAAGCCCATTTATAACACATAAAAGCCCATTTATAACACATAGAACCCCATTTATAACACATAGAACCCCATTTATAACACATAGAACCCCATTTATAAACACATAGAACCCCATTTATAACACATAAAAGCCCATTTATAATACATAAAAGCCCATTTATAACAACACATAAAACCCCATTTATAACGACACATAAAAGCCCATTTATAACACATAGAACCCCATTTATAACACATAGAACCCCATTTATAACACCTAAAACCCCATTTATAACGACACATAAAAGCCCATTTTTAACACATAAAAGCCCATTTATAACACATAAAAGCCCATTTGTGTGGGCCAGCAGTCCCACTAAGAGGAACAGGTTCATAATGATATTGAGATCCACCACCTCAGTGATATTACTGGTCATTACTGAGCTCTGCTTCTGGATTACACAATACTATTAAGACTAGCACTGCTGTGTGTGTGTGTGTGTGTGTGTGTGTGTGTGCGCATATGTGTGTATGTGTGTATGCGTGCGTGTGTGTACATAAATCAAATTGCCATTTAGGAGATGCTTTCATCCAAAGCGACTTAGTCATGCGTGCATTTCTTTTGTTAACAAATGGTGTGTGTGTGTGTGTGTGTGTGTGTGTGTGTGTGTGTGTGTGTGTGTGGTTGTTCACTAATAAGACTATAGCGGGGCAGAAGTAACCAGGCTGCTCCAAACTGGGGGTTTGAGGAGGTTAGTTTGTAAGGGTTAAAATGCTGCCCCCCTTTAAACCCCTGGGGCCCCCCTATACTGCTCCCCCCTCTAATACATTTATCAAACCTATATGCTGGGCCCCCCTTAAAACAATGATCAGCTCTATAAGCGCCCCCTCCCCAATACACTGATCAGCTTTATACTGGCCCCCCTCTAAAAAAAGGGTCAGCTCTATATGCTGCCTCTCCCCTAATACACTGTCAGGGTTATAATGCTGCCCCCCTCTAATACCTGACAGCTTTATAGCTGCCCCCTCCTCTAATCCCCTGATCCGCTCTATTTCGCTGCCCCCTCTCTAAAACACTGAAAGTCTATAATGGTGCCTCCTCTTTAATACAATGGGATCAGCTTTTACTGCTGCCTCCTCCTCTTAAAAAATGATCGCTCATATCCGGGTTTTCCTCTAACCAAAAGATCAGCTCATACGGGTGCCCCCTATAATTTCACTGACAGCTTATACTGCTTTCCCCCCCCTCCCAATACACTGATCAGCCTCTTTTTGCTGCCTCCTCCCCAATACACTGACAGCTCATTTTGCCCCCTTTTTCCCCTAATACCTGTCAGCTCTATATTTCTGCCCCCTCTAATACACTGATCCTTTACTGCGGGCCCCCTCTTAATAAACTATCAGCTCTATATGCTGCCCCCCCCTCTAATACATGATTTGTCTATTTTGGCCTCCTCCTCAATAAACTGATAGTCTATCTTTCTGCCTCCCCAATACCACTGGTCAGCTTATACTGCCCGCCCCCTAATACACTGATCAGCTCTTACGGTGCCTCCCCCTTAATACACTGATCGTTATACTGCTCCCCCCTCCTCTAATACCCCTGATCAGCTCTATTTTGCTGCCCCCCCCTCTAATTTCCCCTGGTCAGCTCTGACGCGGGTTCCCCTAAAACACTGGCTTTAGCCTTACTGCTGCCTCCTAATACAATGATCAGCTCTTTAAAGCCCCCCCCTCTAACAAAGATCCGCTCTATACTGCCCCCTCCTCTAAAAACTGATCAGATCTATACTGTGCCTCCTCCCTCAATAACTGATCAGTCTATACTTTCTGCCTCCTCTAAAACAATTCAGCTTATACGGGGCCTCCCCCTAAAAACCCCTGATAGTCTATACTGGACCCCCCCTCCCCATACAATGATCAGCTCTATATGCTGCCTCCTCTCTAATACACTGACAGCTCATAATCTGCCCCTCCTCTAATACACTGACAGCTCTTAATGCCCCTCCTCTAATACCAAATGATAAACCTTTGCTGCCCTCCTCCCAACCAAATTTAGCTCTAATGCTGCCCCTTTAAAAACTTTATCGCTCTTACTGCCCCCTCCCCTAATTTCATGATCAGCTCTATACGCGCCTCCTCTAAAAACCCCTGATCAGCTCTATAAAGGGTGCCCCCCCCTTAATTTCACTGATCAGCTTATATGGGCCTCCTCCCCTAATACAAGATAGCTTATACTGCGGGGCCCCCCCCTCTAATACAATGAAACGCTCTATACGCTGCCCCCTCTAATCACGATCAGCTCAAAATGCTTTCCTCCCTCAAAACCCCTGATCAGCCTATATGCTGCCTCCTCTAAACACTGAAACAGCCCCATACGGGTGCCCCCTCTCTAAACAAAAAGGGTCAAACTTATACGGCCTCCTTAAACACTGATCAGCTCTATTTCTGGGCCCCTCCTTTTAATTTCACTATAGTTAAAACTGTGCCCCCCTCTAATACATGACAGCTTTTATGGTTTCCCCCCCCTCAATACACGATTTTTAAAAACCCCTTTTACTGTTTCCCCTCCTTTTAAACACTGATCCGCTCTATACTGCGCCCCTCCTCCCAATACATGATCAGCTCTTTACTGCTGCCTCCCCTCTAATTTCACCATCGCTTATAAATGCTGCCCCTCCCCTAATAAACTGATCAGTTTACGGCTTTCCCTCCCTAAAACCCCGATCAGCTTATACTGCTGCCTCCCCATCTAATACCCGATCAGGCTATTTTGCTGCCCCCTTTTTTTTTTTCTAAACAATGATCAGCTCTATAGCTTTCCCCTCCTTAAAACAATGATAAACTCTATTTCTGTGCCTCCTCTTTAAAACACTGATTTAGCTTATACTGCTGCCTCCCCTTAAAACATGATCAAACTCTATAATGGCCCCCTCTAATACAATGATAGCTTATACTGCCCGCCTTTCCCCCTTATACACTGATCAGCTCATAAAGCGGCCTTCCCCAATACCCCTGACAGCCCCTATACTGCTTTCCTCCTCCCCTAATTTCCTGTAAACTTTTTACTGCGCCTCCTTTTAATACATGAATTTAGGTCTATACTGCTGCCCCCCTAAAACAATGATCAGCTATACTGGGGCCTCCCCTTAAACACTGATCAGCTTAACCCGCTGCCTCCCTCTAATACAATGATACTATATTTTGCGCCTCCCCCTCAATACATGTCCGCCCTTTTACTGTGCCTCCCTCTTAATACAATGATCAGCTCTATTAAAAACCCCCCCTTTTAATACAGATGTCATATTCTTTCTTCTCTAATACATGATCAGCTCTATCTGTGCCCCCTCCTTAAAACACGGGTCACTCTTTTATGTCCCCCTCCTCTAAACACTGATCAGCTTATAATGTGCCCCCCTCTAATCCCCTGATCAAACTCTATAAGGGTGCCTCCCCTAATTTCACTTTATTTAGCTCATTTCGGGGGCCTCCCCCTCTAATAACTTTATCAGCTCTATTAAATTTCTGCCTTTTAATACACTGATTTGCTCTTACTGTGCCTCCCCCCCTCTAATAAACCCCTGATTTAGGGTCTATCCCGGGGCCTCCTCCCTTTAAAACACTTTATCAGCTTATACTGCTGCCTCCTCTAATACACTGAATTTAGCTCTTTTGCCCGCCCCCTCTAATACATGATCAGCTTTTATACTGCCCCCCCCTTAATAAAACTGATCAGTTATACGGGTGCTCCTTTAATACAATGATCAGTCTATACTTTCTGCCCCCCCCTCTAATTTCCCCTGATCAGCTCTTACTTTCTGCCCCTTTTCCCTTAAAAACATTTATCCGCTCCCATGCTGCCTCCTCCTCTAATACAAATGACAGCTCATTTCTGCTGCCTCCCCTTTAAAACATTTATCAGCTCTATACTGGCCCCCTTCCCCCCTAATCCCCTGATCCCGTCTTTTCTGCTGCCTCCTCTTAAAACATGATCAGCTCTATACGGGTGCCTCCTCCTTAATACACTATCCGCTTTATTTTCTGCCCCTCCTTAAAACCCCTGATCAGGGTTATACTGCTGCCCCTCCTTAATTTCCCCTGTCAGCTCTATACGGCCGGCCCCCTCCCTAAACAATGTAAGCTCTTACGCGGCCCCTCCTCTAATAAAAGATCCCGTCTATAAAGTGGCCCCCCTCTAAAACATGTCAGCTTATACTGTGCCTCCCCTCAAACAAAGTCAGTCTATACTTTTGGGGCCCCCTCCTCTAATAACAATGATCAGTCATTTCTGCTTTCCCCCTCCTCTAATACAAGGGTCAGTCTTTTCTGGGCCCCCTTAAAACACTGTCAGCTCTATACGTGCCCCTCTAATACACTGAAAACAGCTTATACTTTTCCCCTCCTCTAAATTTAAAATGACAGGGTCTATACTGTGCCCCTCTAATACACTGATCAGCCCAATTTCTGCTGCCTCCTCCCTTTAAAAAAACTGATCAGCTCTATTCTGCGGGCCCCCCCCTCTAATACATGATAAACTCTATATTTCTGCCCCCCTCTAATACAATTGATCAGCTCTATACTGCGGGCCCCCTCTAATACATGATCAGCTCTATAAGCTGGGCCCCCTCTAAACCCCTGATCAGCTCTATATGCCGGGCCCCCTCCTCTAATACACTGATTTAGCTCTATAATTTTGCCTCCTCCTAAACAATGATCAGTCATAATGCCCCCCCCCTCTAATAAACTGATCAGCTTATATGCTGCCTCCCCTAATTTTTCTGATCAGCTCATAATGTTTCCCCCCCCCTAATACAATGATCAGTCTATACTGCTGCCCCCTCCTCTAATACACTGATCAGCTCTATACTGCTGCCTCCTCTAATACACTGATCAGCTCTATACTGCTGCCCCCTCTAATACACTGATCAGCTCTATACTGCTGCCTCCTCTAATACACTGATCAGCTCTTTTACGCCCGCCTTTCCCTAATACACTGATCAGCTCTATTTTGCCTTTCCCCCCCCCCTCTAATACACTGATCAGCTTAAAATGTGCCTCCTCCCCTAATAACCCGACAGCTCAAAGGGTGCCCCTCCTTTTAATACACTGATCAGCCCAATACTGATGCCTCCCCCCTAATCCCCTGATCAGCTCCCATATGCTGCCCCCCCCTCTTAAAAACTGATCAGCCTTATGCGATCCTCCCTAATAAAAAGATCAGCTTATAAATCGCCTCTCCTTAAACACTGACAGCTCTAATATTTCTGCCTCCTCCCCAAACCTGATTAACTCTAACGCGGGGTCCCTCCTTTAAAAAACTGATTAAACTCTATACTGGGCCCCCTCCCTTAAAACACTGATCAGCTTTCTGCTGCCCCTCCTCTAAAACATGATCAAAATCTATACTGCCCGCCTCCTCTAATACACTGATCAGCTCTATACTGCTGCCTCCTCCTCTAATACACTGATCAGCTCTATACTGCTGCCTCCTCCTCTAATACACCCGATCAGCTTTTTACTGTGCCTCCCTAATACAAAGACAGCTCTATTTCTGCTGCCTTTCCCCTAATACACTGATCAGCTTATACTTTCTGCCTCCTCCCCCCCAATCACTGATCAGCCCCTATTTCTGCTGGCCCCTCTAATACACGGGTAAACTCTAAAGGCCGCCCCTCCTCTAATACCGATCGCTTAACTGCGCCTCCTTCCCCCTTTAAAACATGTCAGCTCATCCCGCTGCCTCCCCTTTTTTTCATGATCAGCTCATACTGCTGCCTCCCCTAATACAATGAAAACGTTTTAAAGCTGCCCCTCCCCAATCACTGTAAACTCATAATGCCCGCCCCCCTAATACATGATCAGATCTAACTGCTGGGCCCCCTCCCTAATACACTGCCCGCTCTATACTGTGCCTCCTCCTCTAAACATGATGCTCTTTTACTGCTGCCTCCTCCCCTTAATTAAAACGATCAGCCCCTACTGCTGCCTCTCCTCTAATACACGATCAGTTTATTTTGCTGCCCCCCCCCTCTAAACATGATCAGTTTTTACTGCTGCCTCCCATCTAAAAAACCCGATCGCTCTTACGCTGCCCCCTCCTCAAAAACTGGTCGCTCTTAAATCTGCCCCTCCTCTAATACACTGATCAGTCTTTTAAATGTGCCTCCCCTTAAACACTGATAAACTCTATAATGGCCTTCCTCAATACAATGATCCGCTCTATTTTGCTGCCCCCTCCCCTAAAACATTTAAACAGCTCTTTACTGCTGCCCCCCTCCTCATTTTCACTGATCAGCTCATACTGCTGGCCCTCCCCCCTTAAAACTGATCAGGCCCATAATTTTGGGGCCCCCTTAATACACTGATAGCTAATGCCCCCTTCCCCTAAAACAATAATTTAGCTCTATACTGCGGCCCCTTTTAATACACGGGTCAGCTTATAATGTGCCCCCCTCTAAACACTGATCAGCTCTATACTGCGCCCCCCCTCTAATAACTATCCGCTCTATAAAGCTGCCCCCCCTCTAATAAAATGATCAAGGGTTACTGCGGGCCCCCTCCTCAATACACTGAAACAGTCTTAATTTCTGCCCCCCCCTTAAATTTCCCCTGATCAGCTCTTTTAAATGCTGCCCCCCCCCTCTAATTTCATATCAGGCCATTTCTGCTGCCCCTCTCTAATACCCCGTCAGCTTATTTCCGCGCCCCCTCTAAAAAACATGATCGCTCTATACTGCTGCCCCCTCCTCTAATACACGAAGCTCTATTTTGCTGCCCCCCCCTTTTAATACACTGATCAGCTCCTTTCTGCTGCCTCCCCCTTTTAAAAATGATCAGCTTATACTGCCCGGGCCCCTCTAAACTGATCAGCCTATTTCTGTGCCTCCCCCTCCCAACCACCTGGCCCCCTTTTGGGGTGTTTTTGGTGGCCATTAGTAAACAAAAAGGAAAGTGAAATTTTTTAGGATGCTGTCTTCATGTAATGATATGGAGACAGCTGGTAGATGGGTTCCATAGGGATGTTATAAGGGATAATAAAGGGTGTTAAAATCTGTGGGCTCCCGTTAATTATCCCCCCGGGTTGTGGGTGTGTGTGGGGGTGTTTTGGGGTGGGTGTGTGTGTTTGAGATGCGGAGAAGGAGAGAGAGTCCCCCTTTCCCTTTTTACTGGGCTCCACTTTATTTTGAACACACAAACTAATGGGGTAAAAAAAAATAGCTACTCAGGGAACATCAAAAACCGCAGGCCCCCTCAGGGAACATCAACCTGCACTTTCCCCAGGGGAACTCAACCCGCAGCTCCTCAAGGGGAAAATCAACCCGAAACTCCCCAGGGGGAAAATAAACCCGCAGCTCCAAAGGGGGGGAAAATTTAAAACCCCCAGCTCCCCAGGGAACATAAACCCCCAGCTCCACAGGGAAAAATCAACCTGCAGTCCCCCCCGGGAACATCAACCTGCAGCTCCCCAGGGAACCCTCAACCTGCAGCTAATCCCGGGAAACAACCGCCCGCTCCAAAGGGAACTCAAATGCAGCAAACAGGGAACCTCAACCTTTCCCGCTCCCCAGGGGGGAAAATAAAAACCCGCCGCTCCACAGGGGAAATTAACCCCGCAGTTTCAGGGGAAAATCAAACCCGCGGCTCCTCAGGGCACATTTAACCCGAGTACTCAAAGGGGAAAATTTAACCCCGCCGCTAAAAGGGAAACAAACCTTTCGCTCCCCAGGGGGAAAATTTAAAAACCGCAGCTCCCCCCGGGAACCCCAACCTGCAGCCCCCAGGGAAATAACCCGCAAAAACCTCAGGGGGAAAATCAACCCGAGTCCTCAGGGAACATAAAAATGGTAATCGGGGAAAATTTAACTGCCCGCTCCAAAAGGGAACAAACAACCTGCCCGCCCTCAGGGGAACATCAACCTGCAGCTCCACAGGGAACATCAAACCTGGCAGCTCCACAGGGAACATCAACTGCAGTACTCAGGTAGCAAAATTTCCAACTTGCAGCTCCTCACGGGAACATCAACCTGCAGGCTCCTCAGGGAACATCACACTGGCGTGAATGAAATTGAAAGACAAAGCAAGGAGGGCTTTCTATGCCATTAAAATATTCATTAGATTAGACATAACAATTAGGATCTGGCTCCAGATATTCTAATAGCACTATATGGCAGTGAAGTGTGGGGTCTGCTTACAAAGCAAGAATTTGACAAATGGGACAAACACCAAACAAAAATCCTGCATGTGGAATACTGTACAGAGAAAAACTCCAAACAACACATGCAGAGCAGAATTAGGCCAATTAAAAAGAGCCACCAAATTGTATAATCATTGAAAAACAAGTGACCCCCAACCCTACAAATACAAAGCCCTCAACTGCCAAGAGGTGACCATAGAGAAGAGTCCCCTCAGCCAGCTGGTTCTGAGGCTCAATTCACTAACCACTACCAACCCCCCAAAAAAGCCTCCCTCAGGACAGCACTCAGAATGTGACAACCTAACTGATGAAGAGAAACCTAAATGCTGTGTTTTAGCAGCCAAATGTCTCCTGCCACAACCTGAGGGACAGCCAGCGAGAAGTACGGTGTGAATATTCATATTAACCTATTCACTGTATTACTCTGTATTACTATGGCTGTTAACATGAGTACCACTATCATTATTATTGCTTCATTACCAACAGTCTAGTCTAGTCCTGTCTAGTCAGTCTTGTCTAATCAGTCTAGTCCTGTCTAGTCAGTCTAGTCCAGTCAGTCTAGCCCTGTCTAGTCAGTCTAGTCCTGTCTAGTCAGTCTAGTCCTGTCTAGTCAGTCTAGTCCTGTCTACATTTTACATTTACATTTTAGTCATTTAGCAGACGCTCTTAACCAGAGCGACTTACAGGAGCAATTAGGGTTAAGTGCCTTGCTCAAGGGCACATTAACGTCATTTAGCAGACGCTCTTAGCCAGAGCGACTCACAAATTGGTGCGTTCACCCTATAGCCAGTGGGATAAC
Source organism: Coregonus sp. 'balchen' (assembly GCA_902810595.1). Lineage (NCBI taxonomy): Eukaryota > Metazoa > Chordata > Actinopteri > Salmoniformes > Salmonidae > Coregonus > Coregonus sp. 'balchen'. The sequence goes on from LR778284.1 coordinate 3,663,239, forward strand.
CACTTTACAATTTGGGGGGGGGGGGGGGTTAGAAGGAATACTTTAGCCTATCCCAGGTATTCCTTAAAGAGGTGGGGTTTTCAAATGTCTCCGGAAGGTGGTGAGTGACTCCGCTGTCCTGGCGTCGTGAGGGAGCTTGTTCCACCATTGGGGTGCCAGAGCAGCGAACAGTTTTGACTGGGCTGAGCGGGAGCTGTGCTTCCGCAGAGGAAGGGGAGCCAGCAGGCCAGAGGTGGATGAACGCAATGTCCTCGTTTGGGTGTAGGGACTGATCAGAGCCTGAAGGTACAGGGGTGCCGTTCCCCTCACTGCTCCAAAGGCAAGCACCATGGTCTTGTAGCGGATGCGAGCTTCAATTGGAAGCCAGTGGAGTGTGCGGAGGAGGGGGGTGACGTGAGAGAACTTGGGAAGGTTGAACACCAGACGGGCTGCGGCATTCTGGATGAGTTGTAGGGGTTTAATGGCACAGGCAGGGAGCCCAGCCAACAGCGAGTTGCAGTAGTCCAGACGGGAGATGACAAGTGCCTGGACCAGGACCTGCGCCGCTTCCTGTGTAAGGCAGGGTCGCACTCTCCGAATGTTGTAGAGCATGAACCTGCAGGAGCGGGTCACCGCCTTGATGTTGGCGGAGAACGACAGGGTGTTGTCCAGGGTCACGCCTAGGCTCTTCGCACTCTGGGAGGAGGACACAGCGGAGTTGTCTACCGTGATGGCGAGATCATGGAACGGGCAGTCCTTCCCCGGGAGGAAGAGCAGCTCCGTCTTGCCAGGGTTCAGCTTGAGTCCAGTCAGTCTAGCCCTGTCTAGTCCTGTCTAGTCCAGTCAGTCTAGTCCTGTCTAGTCAGTCTAGTCCTGTCAGTCTAGCCCTGTCTAGTCCTGTCTAGTCAGTCTAGTCCTGTCAGTCTAGTCCTGTCTAGTCCTGTCTAGTCCTGTCTAGTCAGTCTAGTCCTGTCTAGTCCTGTCTAGTCAGTCTAGTCCTGTCTAGTCCTGTCTAGTCAGTCTAGTCCTGTCTAGTCCTGTCTAGTCAGTCTAGTACAGTCAGTCTAGTCCTGTCTAGTCAGTCTAGTCTAGTCTAGTCCTGTCTAGTCCTGTCTAGTCAGTCTAGTCCTGTCTAGTCCTGTCTAGTCAGTCTAGTCCTGTCTAGTCCTGTCTAGTCAGTCTAGTACAGTCAGTCTAGTCCTGTCTAGTCAGTCTAGTCCTGTCTAGTCCTGTCTAGTCCTGTCTAGTCTGTCTAGTCCTGTCTAGTCCTGTCTAGTCAGTCTAGTCCTGTCTAGTCCTGTCTAGTCAGTCTAGTCCTGTCTAGTCCTGTCTAGTCAGTCTAGTACAGTCAGTCTAGTCCTGTCTAGTCAGTCTAGTCTAGTCTTGGACCATCATCACTATATGTTTACTTTGACAATGGAAGTGTTTACTTTCCTTGTCAATAAAGTATACTGAATTGAACTGAAAGAGAGCGGGAGAGAGGGAGCATGCAGTCTTGAACTGAGTTGCATGGCCAGAGGTAGGGAACACAGGGTTGTGTGTTCCCTCTATCCATTCAGGATGGTCTGGTGGGCCCTTAGACTGGCAGCTGGTAGACTGAGGATGGTCTGAATGTAGGGTGGGCTCTTAGACTGGCAGCTGGTAGACTGAGGATGGTCTGAGTGTAGGGTGGGCTCTTAGACTGGCAGCTGGTAGACTGAGGATGGTCTGAATGTAGGGTGGGCCCTTAGACTGGCAGCTGGTAGACTGAGGATGGTCTGAATGTAGGGTGGGCTCTTAGACTGGCAGCTGGTAGACTGAGGATGGTCTGAATGTAGGGTGGGCCCTTAGACTGGCAGCTGGTACACTGAAGATGGTCTGAATGTAGGGTGGGCCCTTAGACTGGCAGCTGGTACACTGAGGATGGTCTGAATGTAGGGTGGGCCCTTAGACTGGCAGCTGGTAGACTGAGGATGGTCTGAATGTAGGGTGGGCCCTTAGACTGGCAGCTGGTACACTGAGGATGGTCTGAATGTAGGGTGGGCCCTTAGACTGGCAGCTGGTACACTGAGGATGGTCTGAATGTAGGGTGGGCCCTTAGACTGGCAGCTGGTAGACTGAGGATGGTCTGAATGTAGGGTGGGCTCTTAGACTGGCAGCTGGTAGACTGAGGATGGTCTGAATGTAGGGTGGGCTCTTAGACTGGCAGCTGGTAGACTAAGTTCTTGGGTTATCTTACTGCCAAAAAAAGAAGATGGGAGGGTGAATCATAAAACTTTAAAAGAACCACTGTTAAGAAAGGGTGGAGTTCACACATGAAAAGACAGAAAGAGAGAGAGAGAGAGAGAGACAGAGAGAGACAGAGAGACAGAGAGAGGAGCACAGCCAGCCTGTCACAGTCCAACCTATTACCACATGGAAGACATATTGACCTCAGCTCACTCTGCTAAACCCCAGAGAGACTGTTACCTGTTAGCCCATGGAAGACAGGCTGTCCTCAGCTCACTCTGCTAACCCCCAGAGAGACTGTTACCTGTTAGCCCATGGAAGACAGGCTGTCCTCAGCTCACTCTGCTAACCCCCAGAGAGACTGTTACCTGTTAGCCCATGGAAGACAGGCTGTCCTCAGCTCACTATGCTAACCCTCAGAGAGACTGTTACCTGTTAGCCCATGGAAGACAGGCTGTCCTCAGCTCACTATGCTAACCCCCAGAGAGACTGTTACCTGTTAGCCCATGGAAGACAGGCTGTCCTCAGCTCACTCTGCTAACCCCCAGAGAGACTGTTACCTGTTAGCCCATGGAAGACATATTGACCTCAGCTCACTCTGCTAACCCCCAGAGAGACTGTTACCTGTTAGCCCATGGAAGACAGGCTGTCCTCAGCTCACTATGCTAACCCCCAGAGAGACTGTTACCTGTTAGCCCATGGAAGACAGGCTGTCCTCAGCTCACTATGCTAACCCCTAGAGAGACTGTTACATGTTAGCCCATGGAAGAAAGACTGTCCTCAGCTCACTCTGCTAACCCCCAGAGAGACTGTTACCTGTTAGCCCATGGAAGACAGGCTGACCTCAGCTCACTCTGCTAACCCCCAGAGAGACTGTTACCTGTTAGCCCATGGAAGACAGGCTGTCCTCAGCTCACTATGCTAACCCCCAGAGAGACTGTTACCTGTTAGCCCATGGAAGACAGGCTGACCTCAGCTCACTATGCTAACCCCCAGAGAGACTGTTACCTGTTAGCACATGGAAGACATATTGACCTCAGCTCACTCTGCTAACCCCCAGAGAGACTGTTACCTGTTAGCCCATGGAAGACAGGCTGACCTCAGCTCACTCTGCTAACCCCCAGAGAGAATGTTACCTGTTAGCCCATGGAAGACATATTGACCTCAGCTCACTCTGCTAACCCCCAGAGAGACTGTTACCTGTTAGCCCATGGAAGACAGGCTGTCCTCAGCTCACTATGCTAACCCCCAGAGAGACTGTTACCTGTTAGCCCATGGAAGACAGGCTGTCCTCAGCTCACTCTGCTAACCCCCAGAGAGACTGTTACCTGTTAGCCCATGGAAGACAGGCTGTCCTCAGCTCACTCTGCTAACCCCCAGAGAGACTGTTGCCTGTTAGCCCATGGAAGACATATTGACCTCAGCTCACTCTGCTAACCCCCAGAGAGACTGTTACCTGTTAGCCCATGGAAGACATATTGACCTCAGCTCACTCTGCTAACCCCCAGAGAGACTGTTACCTGTTAGCCCATGGAAGACAGGCTGTCCTCAGCTCACTCTGCTAACCCCCAGAGAGACTGTTACCTGTTAGCCCATGGAAGACAGGCTGTCCTCAGCTCACTCTGCTAACCCCCAGAGAGACTGTTACCTGTTAGCCCATGGAAGACAGGCTGACCTCAGCTCACTATGCTAACCCCCAGAGAGACTGTTACCTGTTAGCCCATGGAAGACAGGCTGTCCTCAGCTCACTCTGCTAACCCCCAGAGAGACTGTTACCTGTTAGCCCATGGAAGACAGGCTGACCTCAGCTCACTATGCTAACCCCCAGAGAGACTGTTACCTGTTAGCCCATGGAAGACAGGCTGTCCTCAGCTCACTCTGCTAACCCCCAGAGAGACTGTTACCTGTTAGCCCATGGAAGACAGGCTGACCTCAGCTCACTCTGCTAACCCCCAGAGAGACTGTTACCTGTTAGCCCATGGAAGACAGGCTGTCCTCAGCTCACTCTGCTAACCCCCAGAGAGACTGTTACCTGTTAGCCCATGGAAGACAGGCTGACCTCAGCTCACTCTGCTAACCCCCAGAGAGACTGTTACCTGTTAGCCCATGGAAGACAGGCTGACCTCAGCTCACTCTGCTAACCCCCAGAGAGACTGTTACCTGTTAGCCCATGGAAGACAGGCTGTCCTCAGCTCACTATGCTAACCCCCAGAGAGACTGTTACCTGTTAGCCCATGGAAGACAGGCTGACCTCAGCTCACTCTGCTAACCCCCAGAGAGACTGTTACCTGTTAGCCCATGGAAGACAGGCTGTCCTCAGCTCACTATGCTAACCCCCAGAGAGACTGTTACCTGTTAGCCCATGGAAGACAGGCTGACCTCAGCTCACTATGCTAACCCCCAGAGAGACTGTTACCTGTTAGCACATGGAAGACATATTGACCTCAGCTCACTCTGCTAACCCCCAGAGAGACTGTTACCTGTTAGCCCATGGAAGACAGGCTGTCCTCAGCTCACTATGCTAACCCCCAGAGAGACTGTTACCTGTTAGCCCATGGAAGACAGGCTGTCCTCAGCTCACTCTGCTAACCCCCAGAGAGACTGTTACCTGTTAGCCCATGGAAGACAGGCTGACCACAGCTCACTATGCTAACCCCCAGAGAGACTGTTACCTGTTAGCCCATGGAAGACAGGCTGTCCTCAGCTCACTATGCTAACCCCCAGAGAGACTGTTACCTGTTAGCCCATGGAAGACAGGCTGACCTCAGCTCACTATGCTAACCCCCAGAGAGACTGTTACCTGTTAGCCCATGGAAGACAGGCTGTCCTCAGCTCACTCTGCTAACCCCCAGAGAGACTGTTACCTGTTAGCCCATGGAAGACAGACTGTCCTCAGCTCACTATGCTAACCCCCAGAGAGACTGTTACCTGTTAGCCCATGGAAGACAGGCTGTCCTCAGCTCACTCTGCTAACCCCCAGAGAGACTGTTACCTGTTAGCCCATGGAAGACAGGCTGACCTCAGCTCACTCTGCTAACCCCCAGAGAGACTGTTACCTGTTAGCCCATGGAAGACAGGCTGTCCTCAGCTCACTCTGCTAACCCCCAGAGAGACTGTTACCTGTTAGCCCATGGAAGACAGGCTGACCTCAGCTCACTCTGCTAACCCCCAGAGAGACTGTTACCTGTTAGCCCATGGAAGACAGGCTGACCTCAGCTCACTATGCTAACCCCCAGAGAGACTGTTACCTGTTAGCCCATGGAAGACAGGCTGTCCTCAGCTCACTCTGCTAACCCCCAGAGAGACTGTTACCTGTTAGCCCATGGAAGACATATTGACCTCAGCTCACTCTGCTAACCCCCAGAGAGACTGTTACCTGTTAGCCCATGGAAGACAGGCTGTCCTCAGCTCACTATGCTAACCCCCAGAGAGACTGTTACCTGTTAGCCCATGGAAGACAGGCTGTCCTCAGCTCACTCTGCTAACCCCCAGAGAGACTGTTACCTGTTAGCCCATGGAAGACAGGCTGTCCTCAGCTCACTCTGCTAACCCCCAGAGAGACTGTTGCCTGTTAGCCCATGGAAGACATATTGACCTCAGCTCACTCTGCTAACCCCCAGAGAGACTGTTACCTGTTAGCCCATGGAAGACAGGCTGACCTCAGCTCACTCTGCTAACCCCCAGAGAGACTGTTACCTGTTAGCCCATGGAAGACAGGCTGTCCTCAGCTCACTATGCTAACCCCCAGAGAGACTGTTACCTGTTAGCCCATGGAAGACAGGCTGACATCAGCTCACTCTGCTAACCCCCAGAGAGACTGTTACCTGTTAGCCCATGGAAGACAGGCTGTCCTCAGCTCACTATGCTAACCCCCAGAGAGACTGTTACCTGTTAGCCCATGGAAGACAGGCTGACCTCAGCTCACTATGCTAACCCCCAGAGAGACTGTTACCTGTTAGCCCATGGAAGACAGGCTGACCTCAGCTCACTCTGCTAACCTCCAGAGAGACTGTTGCCTGTTAGCCCATGGAAGACATATTGACCTCAGCTCACTCTGCTAACCCCCAGAGAGACTGTTACCTGTTAGCCCATGGAAGACAGGCTGTCCTCAGCTCACTCTGCTAACCCCCAGAGAGAATGTTACCTGTTAGCCCATGGAAGACAGGCTGACCTCAGCTCACTATGCTAACCCCCAGAGAGACTGTTACCTGTTAGCCCATGGAAGACAGGCTGACCTCAGCTCACTCTGCTAACCCCCAGAGAGACTGTTAACTGTTAGCCCATGGAAGACAGGCTGTCCTCAGCTCACTCTGCTAACCCAGAGAGACTGATTCAGGTACAGGCAGAACAGAGGAAGGCAGAACTACATAATATAGGAGTCAGTGAGGGCTAATATTAACTATACTGTGTTCTCTCTGTGTTCTCCTTTCTTTGGCAATGTCACTTACTGACTTATCATGCCAATAAAGAAGGAGAGAGAGAAGAGAGAGAGAAGATGAAGAGAGAGAGAGACAGAGAGAGAGAAAGGAAGAGAGAGAGACAGAGGGAGAGGAGATGAGAGCGGAGAGAGGAGAGAGAGAAGAGAGAGAGACGAGACAAGAGAGACAGAGAGAGAGAGAGAGAGAGAGGAGAGAGAGGAGAGGAAGATGAGAGAGAGAGAGGTGCAGAGAGAGAGAGAGGAGACGACGAGAGAGAGGGAGAGAGAGAGACAGAGAGAGAGAGAGAGAGAAGAGAAGATGAAGAGACTGCATTGGAAGTGCAAAGAAAAACTCAAAATAACGCATGTAGAGCAGAATTGGGCCAATACACCCTCCTTATTCAAATAGAAAAAAGAGCCATCAAATTTTACAACCATCTAAAACAAGTGACCCAAAACATTCCATCACACAGCTCTACTATGTCAAGAGATGAAACAAGAGAAGAGTCCCCTCAGCCAGCTGGTTCTGAGGCTCAGTTCACTAACCAAAACCAACCTCATAGAGCCTCAGGACAGCACTCAGAAAATCTGGCACAACCAAATCATCACAAAGCAAAAATAAAAATATATCACAAAAAATCAAAGTAAACTTCAATGCTATTTGTCTCTAAACAGACAGTACATGGTGGCAGACTATCTGACCACTGTGACTGATAGAAAACTGAGGAAAACACTGACTAGGTACAGACTCAGTGAGCACAGTCTGGCTATAGAGACCGGTCGTCACAGGCAAACCTGGCTGCCCAGAGAGGACAGGCTGTGCTCACTCTGCCCCCGGGGAGAGGTAGAGACAGAGCTGCATTTCCTATTACACTGTGACAAATACTCAGACCTAAGAGACTCTTTCTTTCCCAAAATTATAATTCAGTACAAAGAATTTGAAACTATATATATTTATTGGGTGAAAAGACAAAATGTGCCACAACCTGAGGGACAGTCAGTGAAAAGTGTAATGTAATGTCAATAATATTTCCCATTTAGTTTAGTTTTGTCTTCCATACCATGTAATGTGTCATCTCAGTCAGGTTGAGATTGGTCGACTACTATTTCTTTAATGTATTGTTATTCTCATTAATATTGTTGTTGTAGTTGCTGTTAATGGTAATCCCATTTCCACTACTACTAGTATTATTGCTGTTGGTCCCACCATTTTTTGTTATATGTATACTTTGACAATGTAAGTAATTTAACTTGCCATGTCAATAAAGTCAATTGAATTGAATTGAATTGAATTGAGAGAGAGGGAGAGGGGGGAGAGAGTGAGGGAGAGAGAGAGAGAGAGGGAGAGAGAGTAGAGAGAAGAGAGAACTTATTAGCTGCCCTTCTGAGGTAACTTTGGCAACATGAGGTCAGAATGACATCCAAAAGGTCAAATACCCTGACAACAGTTTCAAAATATGTCCCAAATGGCACCCTATTCCCTTTTAGAGTGCACTACTTTTGACCAGGTCCTTCGGGGCTCTGGTCAAAAGTAGTGCACTACAAAGTGAACAGGCACCGTGGGTGTTGGCAGACAGCACCTCACTGTAGAGAACATCCACCCACACCCTCTGTGTCATTACATAACGGCTTTATGTAATAAAAAGCTGCTCTTCAGGAGAGCATCGTACAGGTTACTTCCCAAATGGCACCCAATTCCCTATATATGGTACTACTTCTGCTCCAAAGTAGTCCGATGTCTCTATGCATTAAAAGCTGGCATTCAGGAGAGCTTAACATAATGTGATTCTGAGGACTCATCTCTCTCTTTCACTGCTAATCAATAGGCCAGAAGGCTCTCCCCATAACTATCTAATCTGGAGTATTCACACTGCATTCTGAGGCCTGTCTGTCTGTCTGGCTGGCCCCCCAAATGGAATATATCAAATCTAATTTTATTTGCCACATGTGCCGAATACAACAGTCTACGACTAGGGTGGCTGGAGTCTTTGACAATTTTTAGGGCCTTCCTCTGACACCGCCTGGTATAGAGGTACTGGATGGCAGGAAGCTTGGCCCCAGTGATTTACTGGGCTGTACGCACTGTCCTCTGTAGTGCCTTGCGGTCGGAGGCCGAGCAGTTGCCATACCAGGCGGTGATGCAACCAGTCAGGATGCTCTCGATGGTGCAGATGTAAAACTTTTTGAGGATCTGAGGACTGATCCCAAATCTTTTCAGTCTCCTGAGGGGGAATAGGCTTTGTCGTGCCCTCTTCACGACTGTCTTGATGTGTTTGGACCATGATAGTTTGTTGGTGATGTGGACACCAAGGAACTTGAAGCTCTCAACCTGTTCCACTACAGCCCCGTCGATGAGAATGGGGGCGTGCTCAGTCCTCTTTTTTTTCCTGTAGTCCACAACCATCACCTTAATGATGGTGTGGAGTGGTGCCTGGCCATGCAGTCGTGGGTGAACAGGGAGTACAGGAGGGGACTGAGCACGCACCCCTGAGGGGCCCCCGTGTTGAGGATCAGCGTGGCAGATGTGTTGTTGCCTACCCTTACCACCTGGGGGCGGCCCGTCAGGAAGTCCAGGATCCAGTTGCAGAGACAGGTGTTTAGTCCCAGGGTCCTTAGCTTAGTGATGAGCTTTGAGGGCACTATGGTGTTGAACGCTGAGCTGTAGTCAACGAATAGCATTCTCACGTAGGTGTTCCTCTTGTCCAGGTGGGAAAGGGCAGTCTTGAGTGCAATAGAGATTGCGTCATCTGTGGATCTGTTGGGGAGGTATGCAAATTGGAGTGGGTCTAGGGTTTCTGGGATAATGGTGTTGATGTGAGCCATTACCAGCCTTTCAAAGCACTTCATGGCTACAGACGTGAGTGCTACGGGTCGGTAGTCATTTAGGCAGGTTATCTTAGTGTTCTTGGGCACAGGGACATTATGGTGGTCTGCTTGAAACATGTTGGTATTACAGACTCAGTCAGGGACATGTTGAAAATGTCAGTGGAGACACTTGCCAGTTGGTCAGCGCATGCTCGGAGTACACGTCCTGGTAATCCGTCTGGCCCTGTGGCCTTGTGAATGTTGACCTGCTTAAAAGTTTTACTCACATCGGCTACGGAGAGCGTGATCACATAGTCATCTGGAACAGCTGATGCTCTCATGCATGCTTCAGTGTTGCTTGCCTCGAAGCGAGCATAGAAGTGATTTAGCTCAGCTGGTAGGTTTGTGTCACTGGGCAGCTTGCGGCTGTGCTTCCCTTTGTAGTCTGTAATAGTTTTCAAGCCCTGCCACATCCGACGAGCGTCAGAGCCGGTGTAGTATGATTCAATCTTAGTCCTGTATTGACTCTTTGCCTGTTTGATGGTTCGTCGGAGGGCATAGCGGGATTTCTTATAAGCGTCCGGGTTTGTTTCGCAACAAAGCCTCCTTCACTCATGCTGCCAAACATGCCCTCGTAAAACTGACTATCCTACCAATCCTTGACTTCGGTGATGTCATTTACAAAATAGCCTCCAACACTCTACTCAGCAAATTGGATGTAGTCTATCACAGTGCCATCCGTTTTGTCTCCAAAGCCCCATACACTACCCACCACTGTGACCTGTACGCTCTTGTTGGCTGGTCCTCACTACATGTTCGTCGTCAAACCCACTGGCTCCAGGCCATCTATAAATCACTGCTAGGCAAATCCCCGCCTTATCTTAGCTCATTGGTCACCATAGCAACACCCACCCGTAGTATGCGCTCCAGCAGGTATATCTCACTGGTCATCCCCAAAGCCAACACCTCCTTTGGCCGCCATTCCTTCCAGTTCTCTGCTGCCAATGACTGGAACGAATTGCAAAAATCTCTGAAGCTGGAGACTCTTAACTCCCTCACTAACTTTAAGCATCAGTTGTCAGAGCACCTTACCGATCACTGCACCTGTACACAGCCCATCTGAAATTAGCCCACCCAACTACCTCATCCCTATATTGTTATTTATTTTGCTCTTTTTCACCCCAGTATCTCTATTTGCACATAATCTCTTGCACATCTAGCATTCCAGTGTTAATACTAATTGTAATTATTGTGCACTATGGCCTATTTATTGCCTTACCTCCATAACTTGCTACATTTGCACACACTGTATATAGATTTTCTGTTGTATTTTTTGACTTTATGTTTTTTTACCCCATATGTAACTCTGTGTTGTTTTTATCGCACTGCTTTGCTTTATCTTGGCCAGGTCGCAGTTGTAAATGAGAACTTGTTCTCAACTGGCTTACCTGGTTAAATAAAGGTGAAATAAAACAAAAATAAATAGAGTCCCGCTCCTTGAAAGCGGCAGCTCTACCCTTTAGCTCAGTGTGGATGTTGCCTGTAATCTACAGTGGGGGAAAAAAGTATTTAGTCAGCCACCAATTGTGCAAATTCTCCCACTTAAAAAGATGAGAGAGGCCTGTAATTTTCATCATAGGTACACGTCAACTATGACAGACAAAATGAGAAAAAAAATTCCAGAAAATCACATTGTAGGATTTTTAATGAATTTATTTGCAAATTATGGTGGAAAATAAGTATTTGGTCACCTACAAACAAGCAAGATTCTGGCTCTCACAGACCTGTAACTTCTTCTTTAAGAGGCTCCTCTGTCCTCCACTCGTTTACCTGTATTAATGGCACCTGTTTGAACTTGTTATCAGTATAAAAGACACCTGTCCACAACCTCAAACAGTCACACTCCAAACTCCACTATGGCCAAGACCAAAGAGCTGTCAAAGGACACCAGAAACAAAATTGTAGACCTGCACCAGGCTAGGAAGACTGAATCTGCAATAGGTAAGCAGCTTGGTTTGAAGAAATCAACTGTGGGAGCAATTATTAGGAAATGGAAAGACATACAAGACCACTGATAATCTCCCTTGATCTGGGGCTCCACGCAAGATCTCACCCCGTGGGGTCAAAATGATCACAAGAACGGTGAGCAAAAATCCCAGAACCACACGGGTGAGATCTTCCCAGAACCACACACGAGACCTAGTGAATGACCTGCAGAGAGCTGGGACCAAAGTAACAAAGCCTACCATCAGTAACACACTACGCTGCCAGGGACTCAAATCCTGCAGTGCCAGACGTGTCCCCCTGCTTAAGCCAGTACATGTCCAGGCCCGTCTGAAGTTTGCTAAAGTGCATTTGGATGATCCAGAAGAGGATTGGGAGAATGTAATATGGTCAGATGAAACCAAAATAGAACTTTTTGGTAAAAACTCAACTCGTCGTGTTTGGAGGACAAAGAATGCTGAGTTGCATCCAAAGAACACCATACCTACTGTGAAGCATGGGGGTGGAAACATCATGCTTTGGGGCTGTTTTTCTGCAAAGGGACCAGGACGACTGATCCGTGTAGGAAATAATTAATGGGGCCATGTATCGTGAGATTTGAGTGAAAACCTCCTTCCATCAGCAAGGGTATTGAAGATTAAACGTGGCTGGGTCTTTCAGCATGACAATGATCCCAAACACACCGCCCGGGCAACGAAGGAGTGGCTTCGTAAGAAGCATTTCAAGGTCGTGGAGTGGCCTAGCCAGTCTCCAGATCTCAACCCCATAGAAAATCTTTGGAGGGAGTTGAAAGTCCGTGTTGCCCAGCGACAGCCCCAAAACATCACTGCTCTAGAGGAGATCTGCATGGAGGAATGGGCCAAAATACCAGCAACAGTGTGTGAAAACCTTGTGAAGACTTACAGAAAACGTTTGACCTGTGTCATTGCCAACAAAGGGTATATAACAAAGTATTGAGAAACTTTTGTTATTGACCAAATACTTATTTTCCACCATAATTTGCAAATAAATTCATAAAAAATCCTACAATGTGATTTTCTGGAATTTTTTTTCTCATTTTGTCTGTCATAGTTGACGTGTACCTATGATGAAAGTTACAGGCCTCTCTCATCTTTTTAAGTGGGAGAACTTGCACAATTGGTGGCTGACTAAATACTTTTTTCCCCCACTGTATGGCTTCTGGTTGGGGTATGTACGTACGGTCAATGTGGGGACGACGTCATCGATGCACTTATTGATGAAGCCAGTGACTGATGTGGCGTACTCCTCAATGCCATCGGAAGAATCCCGGAACATGTTCCAGTCTGTGCTAGCACAACAGTCCTGTAGCTTAGCATCCGCATCATCTGACCACTTCTTTACAGAGTCACTGGTGTTTCCTGCTTTAGTTTTTGCTTATAAGCAGGAATCAGGAGGATAGAATTATGGTCAGATTTGCCAAATGGAGGGTGAGGGAGCGCTTTGTACGCATCTCTGTGTGTGGCGTAAAGGTGGTCTAGAGTTGTTTTTCCTCTGGTTGCACATTTAACATGCTGGTAGAACTGATTTAAGTTTCCCTGCATTAAAGTCCCCGGCCACTAGGGGCGCCGCCTCTGGATGAGCATTTTCCTGTTTACTTATGGCCTTATACAGCTCATTGAGTGCAATCTTTAATGCCAGCATCGGTTTGTGGTAAATAAACAGCTACGAAAAATATAGATAAAAATGCACCAGCTGTTGTTTACAAAATATACACAGACCGCCACCCCTTGTCTTACCGGAGTCAGCCGTTTCGATCCGGCCGATGTAGCGTACCGCCACTGTATGTTAATC
>LR778284.1:3676563-3764063 GCA_902810595.1 Coregonus sp. 'balchen'
AGCTCCAAGGGGAAATAACCTGCAGCCCTCAGGGAACATCAACCTGCAGCTCCACAGAGGAAACCTCAACCTGCAGCTCCTCAGGGAACATCAACCTGCAGCTGCTCAGGGAACATCAACCTGAACGCTACTCAGGGACACATCAACCCTGCAAGCTCACAGGGAACATTCAACCTGCTAGCTCCACAGGGAACATCAACCTGCAGTCCACAGGAACTCAACTGCAGCTCCACAGGGACATCAACCTGCAGCCCTCAGGGAACATCAAACCTGCAGCTCCACAGGGAACATCAACCTCTGCAGTCCTCAGGGAAAACATCAACCTGCAGCTCCACAGGGAAGGGAAACCATCAACCTGCCAGCTATCAGGAACTCAACGCAGCTCATCAGGGAACATCAACCCTGCAGCTCACAGGGAACATCAACCTGCAGCCTACTCAGGGGAACATCAACCTGCAGCTCTCAGGGAACATCAACCTGCAGCTCCTCAGGGAACATCAACCTGCAGCTCCTCAGGGAACATCAAACCTGCAGCTCCACAGGGAACATCAACCTGTCAGCTAGCTGCTCCACAGGGAACATCAACCTGCAGCTCCTCAGGGAACATCAACCTGCAGCTACTCAGGGTGTCACAAGCCGGGCTAGAACTCCGGTCTCAGATGTGTAGAGCTGGGGGAACTACCCCTTAGCCACAGAGGAGATGTTGTAGGACCCAAATGAAACACCCCAAGGCAATACTCCAGGCAAGTAGATTTAATGTTCCAAAAACAGGAGGCAAAACCAAAACAACTCCACGAGGGGAGAAAAAACAAACTAAAGATAACTCGAACAACTTACTAGGACTGACACCGGTGGGACAAAGCAGGAGACACATAGTCAGGACGCAATAACCAAGTGAGAAAACAAGGGGGAAAACACACAGCTAAAATACTAAAGGGAAAACAAGGCACAGGTGACCTGGATCAAACTAATGAGGACACATGAGGAAGAACAAAGGCAGAGGGGAACACAGCTGACCTCTAGAGGCCAGGAGACAAACAGGAGAAGCAGGAAGCTGACAGGACCCCCTCCTCTAGGAACGACTCCTGACGTTCCTTCCAGAACACCCTGGCCTCAGGGTGCGAAAATCTCGGACCAACCCTGGATCCAGGATGTCCCTGGCTGGAACCCAGGAGCGCTCCTCTGGCCCGTAGCCCTCCCAGTCCACCAGATACTGCAGAGAGTTCTGGACCCTCCGGGAGTCCAGTATCCGGCGGACTGTGTAGGCTGGCTGGCCGTCAATAATCCTGGGAGGTGGCGGGGGGTCTGCGTGGGGGGGCAAAGGGAGAAGACAAGACAGGTTTAATAAGTGAAACATGGAAAGTGGGGTTAATACGAAGGGAGCGAGGGAGAACCAAACGATAAGACACAGGGTTAACCTTTCTAGCAATGCGGAAAGGGCCGATGTATCTCTGGGAAAGCTTCTTGGATTCGACCACGGAGGGGCAGGTTCTTAGTGGCCAACCAAACTCTCTGACCAGCTCGGAAACTAGGGGCCGTCCGGCGGTGGCGATTAGCCTGACTTTGGTATCTCTGGGAGGTCCGAAGGAGGGCACGCCTGGCCTTCTTCCAGGTCCGCCTACAGCGTTGGACAAAGCGCTGGGCCGAGGGAACACCAACCTGCGCCTCCTCCTCTGGAAATAATGGAGGGTTGTAACCGAACTGGCATTCGAATGGGGACAATCCGGTGGCTGAGACTGGAGGGTGTTGTGGGCATATTCAGCCCAAATGATATAGGTGGCCCAAGACGTGGGATTACTGGCCGCCATACACCGCAGGGTGGTCTCCAGATCCTGATTAACCGTTCCGTTTGGCCATTAGACTCTGGATGGAACCCCGACGATAGGCTGGCTGTGGCCCCAACAAGCCTGCAGAAGGCCCCCCAAAACCGGGACGAGAATTGGGGACCTCGGTCAGAGACCACGTCCAGGGGAATACCAAATATACCGGAAGACATGGTTCATGAGGAGCTCAGCGTCTCCTTAGCCGAGGGCCAGCTTGGGCAGGGGGATAAACCGGGCAGCCTTAGAGAAACCGGTCTACCACCACTAGGATGACGGTGTTGCCCTGGGATAGAGGAAGTCCCGTAACAAAAGTCCAGAGAAAGGTGTGACCATGGCCTTCGAGGAACAGGTAAGGGATGGAGCAGTCCCTGGGGTCGCTGGCGTGTCGACTTTCCCTGGTTGCACACAGGGCAGGCCTCAACATAGACCTGCACGTCCTTCTTGATGGACGGCCACCAAAAACCGCCGTCGGAGGAACTCCAGTGTGCGAGCACTGCCTGGATGGCATGTCAAGGGCGACTCATGACCCCACTGCAAGACGCGGGCCCGAACAGAGAGAGGAACGTACAGGCGACCGCAGGACCACCGCCTGGATCGGGCTCCTGGACAAGAGCTTCTCGTACCCCTCTTTCTAGTTCCCACTGAAGAGGTGCGACGATCCTAGACCTCGGAATAATCGATGCCAAGGGCTTTCTCTTGTACCTCGGGAGAGTAGACTCGAGACAGAGCATCCGGCTTGACGTTCTTGGTGCCAGGTCGGTAAGTCAGGAGGAACTGGAATCGATTAAGAAAAGAGACCATCGTGCTTGCCGAGGGTTCATCCGCTTAGCCTGTTGGAGATATTCCAGGTTCTTGTGGTCTGTGAGAACCTGGGAAAGGGTGCTGAGCCCCCTCAAGCCAATGGCGCCACTCCTCCAAGGCCAGTTTTACCGCAAGCAACTCTAGATCCCCCACGTGGTAGTTTGCGCTCGGCCTCAGACAGGCGGCGAGACATGAAGGCACAAGGGTGTAATCTCCCATCCGCACCCCTCTGTGACAGGACGGCTCCTACCCCCACTTCTGAGGCGTCCACTCCACCACGAAAGGTCTTTCTGGGTCAGGGGTCACCAGAATCGGAGCAGAAGTGAAGCGGCGCTTGAGATCCTCGAAGGCCCCTGCTGCTTCCGGACCCCAGTGAATCTTGGTCCCTCCTCCCTTGGTAAGCGTCGTCAAGGGGGCTACCACCGAGCTGAAATTCTTAATGAACTTCCGATAGAAGTTAGAAAAGCCAATGAACCGTTGAACCTCCTTGACCGTGGCAGGTGTGGGCCAATCGTGGACCGCCTTGACCTTCTTGGGATCCATCTCTAGGTGCCCGGGAGTGACAATAAACCCGAGAAACTGAGTCTGAGAAACATGAAATTCACACTTCTCAGGCTTAACGTAGAGGTGATTGTCAAGGAGCCTCTGGAGAACCCGGCTAACATGCCCCTCATGCTCCTTCAGTGACCTCGAGAAGATGAGGATATCGTCCAGGTACACGAAGACGAACAGATTAAGCATATCCCGGAGAACATCATTAATCAGGGCTTGGAATACTGCGGGGGCATTGGTGAGCCCGAACGGCATCACCCGATATTCATAGTGCCCCGTGGGCGTGTTGAACGCCGTCTTCCATTCGTCTCCTGGCCGGATCCGCACGAGATGGTAAGCATTGCGGAGATCCAGCTTAGTAAAAATGGAAGCCCCTTGAAGCAGCTCAAAAGCAGTGGCCATGAGAGGAAGGGGGGTATCGATTCCGAACCGTGATCTTGTTGAGTCCCCGGTAATCAATACAAGGCCTAAGACCCCCGTCTTTCTTTTCAACAAAAAAGAAGCCCGCCCCAGCCGGGGAAGTAGAGGCATAGATGAGGCCGGCTGCCAAGGACTCCTTAATGTAGGTGTCCATAGCTGCGTGCTCGGGGGAGGACAAGGAAAAGATCCGACCTCTAGGAGGGCAGCACCCAGGGAGTAGATCAATGGCACAGTCATACGTGCGATGAGGCGGTAGGCAGTAGCCCGGGCCTTGCTGAACACTGCCTTGAACCGATGGTAAACACTGGGGACTCGGGAGACGTCAACAGACTCTTGAAACTGGGTACTAGGGGCTGAGGGACTCTGAAGCATGCAGGTGAGTTGGCAAGTGGGACCCCAGCTTAGAATGGTGCCAGTAGGCCAGTCGATCTGGGGATTATGTCTGCATAACCAAGGGTGACCCAGGATAATAGGATACTCGGGAGAGTCAATGAGATAGAAGGTCTCCTCCTGCTGGTGTTGAGAGATGGTAAGTCGCAGGGACTGAGTCGCCTCAGTAACCTTTCCTGGTTCCAGAGGTCTGCCATCTAAGGCAGTAACTGCCTGGGGTTGAGGAAGTAGTTGGGTAGGGATCTTAAGTTCCTTAGCCAAGGTTACATCCATAAAATCACCTGCGGCACCGGAATCGATCATAGCCTGGACCCGATGCTGGTGGCCCTCCCAGGACAGAGTGGCTGGAATAGCTAGGACCCGCGTTAGTAGGAGGAGCTCTAATTTTCCCCATCACAACCCTCCTGTAGCTGGGCGGGGACAGGCGTTTCCCGAAAGCTCGGGGCAAGTGGAGCGGAAGTGGCCGGCAACCACCGCAGTAGAGGCACCGACGCTCCCTCATGCGACGTTCCCTTTCGTTGGGAGAAAGCCTGGAACGGCCTAACTGCATGCTCTCCGGGGAATCCTGGGGCAGTTCAGGAGCCGGGGCAGCTCTGAATGACGGAGTCCAAACAGGAGAAACAGAGCTGCTCAGAGGAACTTGGGACTGAGACACCTGACGGCGAGCCGTTTCTCCGCTCTCTTAGACGATTGTCCAGGCGGATGGCCAAGGCTATGAGGGACTCGAGATCTCCAGCTGGTTCTCGGGTGGCTAACTCATCTTGAAGGGGCTCAGATAACCCTCCCTGAAAGCAGACCCTCAGCGCTTCATCATTCCATCCGCTCCTTGCTGC
The DNA here is from genome assembly GCA_902810595.1 of Coregonus sp. 'balchen'. NCBI lineage: Eukaryota > Metazoa > Chordata > Actinopteri > Salmoniformes > Salmonidae > Coregonus > Coregonus sp. 'balchen'. The sequence continues at coordinate 3,681,383 of LR778284.1, forward strand.
TATGGTCCGGAAATCAATGGCAAAATCTGCCGTGCTTCGGGGGCCCTGACGGAGAGACAGTAGGCGCTTGGAAGCCTCCCGCCCACTGACAGGATGATCGAACACCCGCTTGAACTCTTCTATAAATGCAGCGTGGGAGTCACAACAGGCCTCCTGGGACTGCCACACCGCAGAAGCCCAGGCGAGCGCCTTTTCTGAAAGAAGGGTAATGATGTAGGCAATCTTGGAACGGTCTGTGGGAAAACTTGAGGGTTGGAGCTCGAAGGTGAGGGAGCATTGGGTGAGGAAACCCTGGCAAGAGCTTGGATCCCCAGAAAAGGGCTTGGGAGGTGGTAGTCGGGGCTCCGCCAACCGAGAAGGCCTGTCGTCACTGGGGGGTGACCTGGGGGAAGGGAGAGGACCAGGGAGGCGTTCAAAGAGCTGGCGAAGGGCACTCATCATTTCGGCCAAGAGTTGAGAATGACTAGCCATCAGCTCCTCTTGTCGGCTGAGAACGGCTTCATGGCGCTGGAAAGAAGCCTCATGTCGAGTGATCACCGCCAACAGGTCCTGGGAACTGAGTGTTTCTGGGTCCATGATTGACTTGGTTATTCTGTCACAAGCCGGGCTAGAACTCCGGTCTCAGATGTGTAGAGCTGGGGGAACTACCCCTTAGCCACAGAGGAGATGTTGTAGGACCCAAATGAAACACCCAAGGCAATACTCCAGGCAAGTAGATTTAATGTTCCAAAACAGGAGGCAAAACAAAACAACTCCACGAGGGGAGAAAAACAAACTAAAGATAACTTCGAACAACTTACTAGGACTGACACGGTGGGACAAAGCAGGAGACACATAGTCAGGACGCAATAACCAAGTGAGAAACAAGGGGAAAACACACAGCTAAAATACTAAAGGGAAAACAAGGCACAGGTGACCTGGATCAAACTAATGAGGACACATGAGGAAGAACAAAGGCAGAGGGGAACACAGCTGACCTCTAGAGGCCAGGAGACAAACAGGAGAAGCAGGAAGCTGACACAGGGAACATCAACCTGCAGCTCCACAGGGAACATCAACCTGCAGCTACTCAGGGAACATCAACTTGCAGCTACTCAGGGAACATCAACCTGCAGCTCCTCAGGGAACATCAACCTGCAGCTCCTCAGGGAACATTAACCTGCAGCTCCTCAGGGAACATCAACCTGCAGCTCCTCAGGGAACATCAACCTGCAGCTCCTCAGGGAACATCAACCTGCAGCTCCACAGGGAACATCAACCTGCAGCTCCACAGGGAACATCAACCTGCAGCTCCTCAGGGAACATCAACCTGCAGCTCCACAGGGAACATCAACCTGCAGCTACTCAGGGAACATCAACCTGCAGCTACTCAGGGAACATCAACCTGCAGCTCCTCAGGGAACATCAACCTGCAGCTCCTCAGGGAACATCAACCTGCAGCTCCTCAGGGAACATCAACCTGCAGCTCCTCAGGGAACATCAACCTGCAGCTCCTCAGGGAACATCAACCTGCAGCTCCTCAGGGAACATCAACCTGGCTGTGAATGAACTGAAAGACAAAGCAAGGAGGGCTTTCTATGCCATTAAAAATATTCATTAGATTAGACATAACAATTAGGATCTGGCTCCAGATATTCTAATAGCACTATATGGCAGTGAAGTGTGGGGTCTGCTTACAAAGCAAGAATTTGACAAATGGGACATACACCAAACTAAAATCCTGCATGTGGAATACTGTAAGAGAAAAACTCCAAACAACACATGCAGAGCAGAATTAGGCCAATTCCCTCTTCTGATTAATATCCCAAAAAAGAGCCACCAAATTGTATAATCATTGAAAAACAAGTGACCCCCAACCCTACAAATACAAAGCTGTCACGATCGTCAGGGAGAGACCAATGCGCAGCGTTGAAGGTGAACATATTAATATTTATTTAATGATCACACGATCAAAACAACAAACGAAAACGTGACGTCTATGGTTTAAACACAAACCAACACGAACAAAATCCCACAAACCCGAATGAAAAACAGACAGTTTAAATATGGCTCCCAATCAGAGACAACCAACGAACAGCTGACACTCGTTGCCTCTGATTGGGAGTCACTAAGGCAAACATAGAAAACAACAAACCAGAACCCCCAACATAGAAACACACCACATAGAACAAACACACCCTGGCTCAACAACTAGAGTCCCATAGCCAGGGTGTGACAGTACCCCCCCCCTAAAGGCGCGGACTGCGACCGCGCCTCAAAAAGAGCAAAACAGGGGAGGGCTGGGTGGGCATACCTCCTCGGCGGCAGTTCTGGCTCCGGGCTTGACCCCCACTCCTTCTCTAACCCCCCAAAGTACCCCTGGTCCGGTCTGGCCCTGCTGGCCGGAGCTGGACTGAACACTGGTGGAGCGGATTGCTCTAGCTCCGACGTGAAGCCTCTGACCGGTGCCGGACCAGCCACCGGTGGAACAGGCACGGGCCGTGCCGGACTGACGACGCACACCACTGGCTTGGTGTGGGGAGCAGGAGCGGGCCGAGCCGGGCTGTCGAAGCGCACCCCTGACTTGGTGCGGGGAACAGGCACGGGCCGTGCCGGACTGACGACGCACACCACTGGCTTGGTGTGGGGAGCAGGTGCGGGCCGAGCCGGGCTGACGACGCGCACCACTGACTTGGTGCGGGGAGCAGGAATGGGCCGGACCGGGCTGACGACGCGCACCACTGACTTGGTGCGGGGAGCAGGAATGGGCCGGACCGGGCTGACGACGCGCACCACTGGCTTGGTGCGAGTGGCAGGAACAGGCCGGACCGTACTGGGAACACACACCACTGGCCCTACGTGGGGATCAGGAACAGGCCGGACCGGACTGGCAACACACGCCAGTACCTCTCGCCGTGCCTCTACAACCTCCCTCCCCCTGGTGACCAGTGACTCCCGTAACCTGGCGTCCTCCTCTGCCAATCCGCTGGGCCGCTCTGCCGCGGTCTCCTGCTGGCCCGTCGTCCACGGCGTTAGCCCCCCCCTAAAAAATTTCTGGGCGTCTCCCCTACCCGTGGACCAGGTCTCCATGTCCCTCGCCAGCCTTTCGCCCTTCTGCCACAAGGTCAAGCCCTTCTCCTCCTCACTCGGCTTGACCCAGTCGAGGAGGCGAAGGAGATCTGTTAGGGATCTCCCTGGCGATGGCTCCTGGACACGCTGCTTGGTCACATCTTGGTGGGATTTTCTGTCACGATCGTTGACACATGATGAAGCGGACCAAGGCGCAGCGTGATAAGCGTACATACTTTATTTGTACTGAACACGACACAAAAACAATAAACAACGATGCGTGACGTCCTGAAGTTATACACAACACAAACCTTAACGGAACATAGAAACACACCACATAGAACAAACACACCCTGGCTCAACAACTAGAGTCCCATAGCCAGGGTGTGACAAAAGCCCTCAACTGCCAAGAGGTGACCATAGAGAAGAGTCCCCTCAGCCAGCTGGTTCTGAGGCTCAATTCACTAACCACTACCAACCCCAAAAAAGCCTCCCTCAGGACAGCACTCAGAATGTGACAACCTAACTGATGAAGAGAAACCTAAATGCTGTGTTTTAGCAGCCAAATGTCTCCTGCCACAACCTGAGGGACAGCCAGCGAGAAGTACGGTGTGAATATTCATATTAACCTATTCACTGTATTACTATGTGTTGTAATGGCTGTTAACATGAGTACCACTATCATTATTATTGCTTCATTACCAACAGTCTAGTCTAGTCCTGTCTAGTCAGTCTAGTCTAGTCAGTCTAGTCCTGTCTAGTCCTGTCTAGTCAGTCTAGTCCTGTCTAGTCAGTCTAGTCTAGTCAGTCTAGTCCTGTCTAGTCCTGTCCAGTCAGTCTAGTCCTGTCTAGTCAGTCTAGTCTAGTCAGTCTAGTCCTGTCTAGTCAGTCTAGTCAGTCTAGTCCTGTCTAGTCAGTCTAGTCTAGTCAGTCTAGTCCTGTCTAGTCAGTCTAGTCAGTCTAGCCCTGTCTAATCAGTCTAGTCCTGTCTAGTCAGTCTAGTCTTACAGTCGTCTAGTCAGTCTAGTCAGTCTAGTCCTGTCTAGTCAGTCTAGTCTAGTCAGTCTAGTCCTGTCTAGTCAGTCTAGTCAGTCTAGTCTAGTCATGTCTAGTCAGTCTAGTCCAGTCAGTCCAGTCCAGTCAGTCTAGTCCTGTCTAGTCCTGTCTAGTCCAGTCAGTCTAGTCCTGTCTAGTCCAGTCAGTCTAGTCCTGTCTAGTCCTGTCTAGTCCTGTCTAGTCCTGTCCTGTCTAGTCCTGGACCATCATCACTATATGTTTACTTTGACAATGGAAGTGTTTACTTTCCTTGTCAATAAAGTATACTGAATTGAACTGAAAGAGAGAGAGAGAGAGAGGGAGCATGCAGTCTTGAACTGAGTTGCATGGCCAGAGGTAGGGAACACAGGGTTGTGTGTTCTCTCTATCCATTCAGGATGGTCTGGCGGGCCCTTAGACTGGCAGCTGGTAGACTGAGGATGGTCTGAATGTAGGGTGGGCTCTTAGACTGGCAGCTGGTACACTGATGATGGTCTGAATGTAGGGTGGGCCCTTATACTGGCAGCTTGGTAGACTGAGTATGGATCTGAATGTAGGGTGGGCCCTTAGACTGGCAGCTGGTATACTGAGGATGGTCCAATGTAGGGTGGGGGCCCTTAGACTGGCAGCAGGGTAGAACTGAGGATGGTCCTGAATGTAGGGTGGGCCCTTAGACTGGCCGCTGGTAGACTGAGGATGGTCTGAAGGTTAAAGGGTGGGCCCTTAGACTGGCAGCTGGTAGACTGAGGATGGTCTGATGTAGTGTGGGCTCTTAAGACTGGCAGCTGGTAGACTGAGGATGGTCTGAATGTAGGGTGGGCCCTTAGACTGGCAGCTGGTAGACTGAGGATGGTCTGAATGTAGGGTTGGGCCCTTAGACTGGCAGCTGGTTAGACTGAGGATGGTCTGAATGTAGGGTGGGCTCTTAGACTGCAGCTGGTAGACTGAGGATGGTCTGATGTACGGGTGGGCCCCTTAGACTGGCAGCTGGTACACTGAGGATGGTCTGAATGTAGGGTGGGCCTCTTAGACTGGCAGCTGGTACACGAGGATGGTCTGAATGTAGGGTGGGCCCTTAGACTGGCAGCTGGTACACTGAGGATGGTCTGAATGTAGGGTGGGCTCTTAGACTGCAGCTGGTAGACTGAGGATGGTCTGAATGTAGGGTGGGCCCTTAGACTGGCAGCTGGTAGACTAAGTTCTTGGGTTTATCTTACTGCCAAAAAAAAGAAGATGTGAGGGTGAATCATAAAAACTTTAAGAAAGAACCACTGTTAAGAAAGGGTGGAGTTCACACATGAAAAGACAGAAAGAGAGAGAGAGAGAGACAGAGAGAGAGAGACAGAGAGAGGAGCACAGCCAGCCTGTCACAGTCCAACCTATTACCACATGGAAGACAGGCTGTCCTCAGCTCACTCTGCTAAACCCCAGAGAGACTGTTAACTGTTAGCCCATGGAAGACAGGCTGACCTCAGCTCACTCTGCTAACCCCCAGACAGACTGTTACCTGTTAGCCCATGGAAGACAGGCTGTCCTCAGCTCACTCTGCTAACCCCCAGACAGACTGTTACCTGTTAGCCCATGGAAGACAGGCTGTCCTCAGCTCACTCTGCTAACCCCCAGAGAGACTGTTACCTGTTAGCCCATGGAAGACAGGCTGTCCTCAGCTCACTCTGCTAACCCAGAGAGACTGTTACCTGTTAGCCCATGGAAGACAGGCTGTCCTCAGCTCACTCTGCTAACCCAGAGAGACTGTTACCTGTTAGCCCATGGAAGACAGGCTGTCCTCAGCTCACTCTGCTAACCCAGAGAGACTGTTACCTGTTAGCCCAATGGAAGACAGGCTGTCCTCAGCTCACTCTGCTAACCCAGAGAGACTGTTACCTGTTAGCCCATGGAAGACAGGCTGTCCTCAGCTCACTCTGCTAACCCAGAGAGACTGTTACCTGTTAGCCCATGGAAGACAGGCTGTCCTCAGCTCACTATGCTAACCTCCAGAGAGACTGTTACCTGTTAGCCCATGGAAGACAGGCTGTACCTCAGCTCAACTATTGCTAACCTCCAGAGAGACTGTTACCTGTGTTAGCCCATAGGAAGACCAGGCCTGGTCCCTCAGTCTCACTCTGCTAAACCCAGAGAGACTGATTCAGGTACAGTGCAGAACAGAGGAGGCAGAACTACTAATATAGGAGTCAGTGAGGGCTAATATTAACTATACTGTGTTCTCTCTGTGTTCTCCCTTTCTTCTTGGCAATGTCACTTACTGACTTATCATGTCCAAATAAAGAAGGAGAGAGGAGAAGATAGAGAGAAGATGAAGAGGAAGGAGAGAGAGACAGAGAGAGAGACAGGAGAGAGAGAGACGAGAGAGAGAGAGAGAGACGAGAGAGAGAGAGACTAGAGAGAGAGAGAGAGAGAGAGAGAGAGAGAGAAGAGGAAGAGAGAGAGAGAGAGAGAGAGAGAGGATGAAGAGACTGTATTGGAAGTGCAAAGAAAAACTCAAAATAACGCATGTAGAGCAGAATTGGGCCAATACCCCCTCCTTATTCGAATAGAAAAAAGAGCCATCAAATTTTACAACCATCTAAAAACAAGTGACCCCAAAACATTCCATCACACAGCTCTACTATGTCAAGAGATGAAACAAGAGAAGAGTCCCCTCAGCCAGCTGGTTCTGAGGCTCAGTTCACTAACCAAAACCAACCTCATAGAGCCTCAGGACAGCACTCAGAAAATCTGGCACAACCAAATCATCTTCAATGCTATTTGTCTCTAAACAGACAGTACATGGTGGCAGACTATCTGACCACTGTGACTGATAGAAAACTGAGGAAAACACTGACTAGGTACAGACTCAGTGAGCACAGTCTGGCTATAGAGACCGGTCGTCACAGGCAAACCTGGCTGCCCAGAGAGGACAGGCTGTGCGCACTCTGCCCCCGGGGAGAGGTAGAGACAGAGCTGCATTTCCTATTACACTGTGACAAATACTCAGACCTAAGAGACTCTTTCTTTCCCAAAATTATAATTCAGTACAAAGAATTTGAAACTATATATATTTATTGGGTGAAAAGACAAAATGTGCCACAACCTGAGGGACAGTCAGTGAAAAGTGTAATGTAATGTCAATAATATTTCCCATTTAGTTTTGTTTTGTCTTTCATAGCATGTAATGTGTCATCTCAGTCAGGTTGAGACTGGTCGACTACTATTGCTTTAATGTATTGTTATTCTCATTAATATTGTTGTTGTAGTTGCTGTTAATGGTCATCCCATTTCCACTACTACTATTATTATTGCTGTTGGTCCCACCATTTTTTGTTATATGTATACTTTGACAATGTAAGTAATTTAACTTGCCATGTCAATAAAGTCAATTGAATTGAATTGAGAGAGAGGGGAGAGGGGGGAGAGAGTGAGGGAGAGAGAGAGAGAGGGGGAGAGAAAGTGAAGAGAGAAGATAGAGGGAGAGAGAGTAGAGAGAAGAGATAACTTATTAGCTGCCCTTCTGAGGTAACTTTGGCAACATGAGGTCAGAATGACATCCAAAGGTCAAATACCCTGACAACAGTTTCAGAATATGTCTCAAATGGCACCCTACTCCCTTTTAGAGTGCACTACTTTTAACCAGGTCCTATGGGGCTCTGGTCAAAAGTAGTGCACTACAAAGTGAACAGGATGCCATTTGGGACGCACCCTAAGCAGCACCGTGGGTGTTGGCAGACAGCACCTCACTGTAGAGAACATCCACCCACACCCTCTGTGTCATTACATAACGGTTTTACGTAATAAAAGCTGCTATTCAGGAGAGCATCGTACAGGTTACTTCCCAAATGGCACCCAATTCCCTATATAGTGTACTACTTCTGCTTTAAAGTAGTCCGATGTCTCTATGCATTAAAAGCTGGCGTTCAGGAGAGCTTAACATAATGTGATTCTGAGGACTCATCTCTCTCTCTTTCACTGCTAATCAATAGGCCAGAAGGCTCTCTCCATAACTATCTAATCTGGAGTATTCACACTGCATTCTGAGGCCTGTCTGTCTGTCTGGCTGGCCCCCCAAATGGAATATATCAAATCAAATGTTATTTGCCACATGTGCCGAATACAACAGTCTACGACTAGGGTGGCTGGAGTCTTTGACAATTTTTAGGGCCTTCCTCTGACACCGCCTGGTATAGAGGTCCTGGATGGCAGGAAGCTTGGCCCCAGTGATTTACTGGGATGTACGCACTACCCTTTGTAGTGCCTTGCGGTCAGAGACCGAGCAGTTGCCATACCAGGCGGTGATGCAACCAGTCAGGATTCTCTCGATGGTGCAGCTGTAAAACTTTTTGAGGATCTGAGGACTGATCCCAAATCTTTTCAGTCTCCTGAGGGGGAATAGGCTTTGTCGTGCCCTCTTCACGACTGTCTTTGATGTGTTTGGACCATGATAGTTTGTTGGTGATGTGGACACCGAGGAACTTGAAGCTCTCAACCTGTTCCACTACAGCCCCGTCGATGAGAATGGGGGCGTGCTCAGTCCTCTTTTTTTTCCTGTAGTCCACAAACATCTCCTTAAGGATGGTGTTGGTGGTGCCTGGCCATGCAGTCATGGGTGAACAGGGAGTACAGGAGGGGACTGAGCACGCACCCCTGAGGGGCCCCCGTGTTGAGGATCAGCGTGGCAGATGTGTTGTTACTTACCCTTACCACCTGGGGGCGGCCCGTCAGGAAGTCCAGGATCCAGAGGGAGGTGTTTAGTCCCAGGGTCCTTAGCTTATTGATGAGCTTTGAGGGCACTATGATGTTGAACGCTGAGCTGTAGTCAACGAATAGCATTCTCACGTAGGTGTTCCTCTTGTCCAGGTGGGAAAGGGCAGTGTAGAGTGCAATAGAGATTGCGTCATCTGTGGATCTGTTGGGGTGGTATGCAAATTGGAGTGGGTCTAGGGTTTCTGGGATAATGGTGTTGATGTGAGCCATGACCAGCCTTTCAAAGCACTTCATGGCTACAGACGTGAGTGCTACGGGTCGGTAGTCATTTAGGCAGGTTATCTTAGTGTTCTTGGGCACAGGGACTATGGTGGTCTGCTTGAAACATGTTGGTATTACAGACTCAGTCAGGGACATGTTGAAAATGTCAGTGGAGACACTTGCCAGTTGGTCAGCGCATGCTCGGAGTACACGTCCTGGTAATCCGTCTGGCCCTGTGGCCTTGTGAATGTTGACCTGCTTAAAAGTTTTACTCACATCGGCTACGGAGAGCGTGATCACATAGTCATCTGGAACAGCTGATGCTCTCATGCCTGCTTCAGTGTTGCTTGCCTCGAAGCAAGCATAGAAGTGATTTAGCTCAGCTGGTAGGTTTGTGTCACTGGGCAGCTTGCGGCTGTGCTTCCCTTTGTAGTCTGTAATAGTTTTCAAGCCCTGCCACATCCGACGAGCGTCAGAGCCGGTGTAGTACGATTCAATCTTAGTCCTGTATTGACTCTTTGCCTGTTTGATGGTTCGTCGGAGGGCATAGCGGGATTTCTTATAAGCGTCCGGGTTTGTTTCGCAACAAAGCCTCCTTCACTCATGCTGCCAAACATGCCCTCGTAAAACTGACTATCCTACCAATCCTTGACTTCGGTGATGTCATTTACAAAATAGCCTCCAACACTCTACTCAGCAAATTGGATGTAGTCTATCACAGTGCCATCCGTTTTGTCTCCAAAGCCCCATACACTACCCACCACTGTGACCTGTACGCTCTTGTTGGCTGGTCCTCACTACATGTTCGTCGTCAAACCCACTGGCTCCAGGCCATCTATAAATCACTGCTAGGCAAATCCCCGCCTTATCTTAGCTCATTGGTCACCATAGCAACACCCACCCGTAGTATGCGCTCCAGCAGGTATATCTCACTGGTCATCCCCAAAGCCAACACCTCCTTTGGCCGCCATTCCTTCCAGTTCTCTGCTGCCAATGACTGGAACGAATTGCAAAAATCTCTGAAGCTGGAGACTCTTATCTCCCTCACTAACTTTAAGCATCAGTTGTCAGAGCACCTTACCGATCACTGCACCTGTACACAGCCCATCTGAAATTAGCCCACCCAACTACCTCATCCCTATATTGTTATTTATTTTGCTCTTTTTCACTCCAGTATCTCTATTTGCACATAATCTCTTGCACATCTAGCATTCCAGTGTTAATACTAATTGTAATTATTTTGCACTATAGCCTATTTATTGCCTTACCTCCATAAATTGCTACATTTGCACACACTGTATATATATTTTCTGTTGTATTTTTTGACTTTATGTTTTGTTTTACCCCATATGTAACTCTGTGTTGTTGTTTTTATCACACTGCTTTGCTTTATCTTGGCCAGGTCGCAGTTGTAAATGAGAACTTGTTCTCAACTGGCTTACCTGGTTAAATAAAGGTGAAATAAAACACAAATAAATAGAGTCCTGCTCCTTGAAAGCGGCAGCTCTACCCTTTAGCTCAGTGTGGATGTTGCCTGTAATCCATGGCTGAAAATGTCAGTGAAGACACTTGCCAGTTGGTCAGCGCATGCTCGGAGTACACATCCTGTTAATCCGTCTGGCCCTGCGGCCTTGTGAATGTTGACCTGTTTAAAGGTCTTACTCACATCAGCTACGGAGAGCGTGATCACACAGTCGTCCGGAACAGCTGGTGCTCTCATGCATGTTTCAGTGTTACTTGCCTCGAAGCGAGCATAGAAGTGATTTAGCTCGTCTGGTAGGCTTGTGTCACTGGGCAGCTCGCGGCTGTGCTTCCCTTTGTAGTCTGTAATAGTTTGCAAGCCCTGCCACATCTGACGAGCGCCAGAGCCGGTGTAGTACGATTCAATCTTAGTCCTGTATTGACTCTTGATTGATAGTGATTTAGCAGACGCTCTTATCCAGAGCGACTTACAGGAGCAATTAGGGTTAAGTGCCTTGCTCAAGGGCACATCAACAGATCTTTCACCTAGTCGGCTCAGGGATTAGAACCAGCGACCTTTCGGTTACTGGCACAACGCTCTTAACCACTAAGCTATCTACCTGTTGTCCATGTCGTCGTTCAGCCACGACTCAGTGAAACATAAGATATTTCAGTTTTTAATGTCCCGTTGGTAGGATAACCATAATCTTAGGTCGTCCAATTTATTTTCCAATGATTGAACATTGGCTAATAGGATTGATGGAAGAGGCAGTTTACTCGCTCGCCGTCGGATCCTTACAAGGCACCCCGACCTACGTCCACGATATCTCTGTCTCTTCCTCATGCAAATGACGGGGATTTGGGCCTTGTCGGGTGTCTGTAGAATATCCTTCGCGTCCGACTCGTTGAAGCAAAAATCTTCATCCAATACGAGGTGAGTAATCGCTGTCCTGATATCCAGAAGCTCTTTTTGGTCATAAGAGACGGTGGCAGAAACATTATGTACAGAATAAATTACAAATAACGCAAAAAAAAACCCACACATAATAGTACAATTGCCCTACATATATGCCCCAAATGACCCTATGGCCCCTGGTCTAAAGTAGTGCACTATAAAGGGACTAGGGTGCCATTTGGAGAGAGAGACAGTCTCTGCTGCTGAAATAGATGTAGATAGTAGAAAGACATTCGCCTGAAGCACATCTCTGCTTCTCAGAGCTTCTGTACGGAGAGTGAGTGGGCTGGTGAAACACACACACACACACACACACCCGTCATATCCACACACACACACACACACCCCCGTCATATCCACACACACACACACACACACACACACACACACACACACCCGTCATATCCACCCACACACACACACACACACACACACACACAGCTCTGCCAGCCTCTGATAAACAGCATGTCTAATGGAGTGAAATAAATAAATTAAAACTGTAATCAAACAGCTAGTCCTGTCTTAACCCAAAGAAACAGCTAGTCCTGTCTTAACCCAGAGAAACAGCTAGTCCTGTCTTAACCCAGAGAAACAGCTAGTCCTGTCTTAACCCAAAGAAACAGCGAGTCCTGTCTTAACCCAAAGAAACAGCTAGTCCTGTCTTAACCCAGAGAAACAGCTAGTCCCGTCTTAACCCAAAGAAAAAGGTAGTCCTGTCTTAACCCAGAGAAACAGCTAGTCCTGTCTTAACCCAGAGAAACAGCTAGTCCTGTCTTAACCCAGAGAAACAGCTAGTCCTGTCTTAACCCAGAGAAACAGCTAGTCCTGTTTTAACCCAGAGGAATGAGAGAAAGAGAGAAATAGAAGTTACAGTGAGATAGAGGGAGGGAGAAACACTGCAGGGAGAGGGAGGGAGAAACACTGCAGGTAGAGAGAGGGAGAGTTCCAGACTGCTCGGCTGCATTGAACAGACTGGAGGACATTGTGTAAGTGACAGAGAGAGAGAGGTGACATATTGAAGGAGCTGCTAGTCCCATTGAGTATCATTGGCTGTGTCAGGCAGCTAAACTGAACAAAACAACAACACATAGTAGGGACAGTCAGACAGATGGGGACAGTCTGATCAATTCAATACTTACTTCATGTTTTAGCACCTGCATGTGATGTCAGTAAGTCTCTCTCTCTCTCTCTCTCTCTCTCTCTCTCTCTGTAATCTGTCACCGTGTCATAAGAAGCGAGTCCACAGAGAGTCCAATAGCTAGACAGTGAGTCAGAGTCAACCCAACATGCCGCTGGACCTCAGTGAGTCGTGAGAATGTGTGTGTGTGTGTGTGTGTGTGGGGGGGGGGGGGGTTCCATGACTCTCTCTAGGAAAGGTGCCAGCGTGGCTGGGTTTCTGGGGCTGGGAGCGCACTGTGCCCAAAAGGAGGGTGAAGGTTTCTGGGACAGGGAGCGCACTGTGCCGTGAAGGAGGGTGAAGGTTTCTGTGGCAGGGAGCGCACTGTGCTGTGAAGGAGGGTGAAGGTTTCTGGGACAGGGAGCGCACTGTGCCGTGAAGGAGGGTGAAGGTTTCTGGGACAGGGAGCGCACTGTGCCGTGAAGGAGGGTGAAGGTTTCTGTGGCAGGGAGCGCACTGTGCCTTGAAGGAGGGTGAACGTTTCTGGGACAGGGAGCGCACTGTGCCTTGAAGGAGGGTGAAGGTTTCTGGGACAGGGAGCGCACTGTGCCTTGAAGGAGGGTGAAGGTTTCTGGGACAGGGAGCGCACTGTGCCGTGAAGGAGGGTGAAGGTTTCTGTGGCAGGGAGCGCACTGTGCCTTGAAGGAGGGTGAAGGTTTCTGGGACAGGGAGCGCACTGTGCCGTGAAGGAGGGTGAAGGTTTCTGTGGCAGGGAGCGTACTGTGCTGTGAAGGAGGGTGAAGGTTTCTGGGGCTGGGAGCGCACTGTGCTGTGAAGAAGGATGAAGGTTTCTAGCGCAGGGAGCGCACTGTGCCGTGAAGGAGGGTGAAGGTTTCTGGGGCTGGGAGCGCACTGTGCTGTGAAGGAGGGTGAAAGTAAGGTTTCTGGGGCAGGGAGCGCACTGTGCCGTGAAGGAGGATGAAGGTTTCTGGGGCTGGGAGCACACTGTGCCGTGAAGAAGGGTGAAAGTAAGGTTTCTGGGGCAGGGAGCGCACTGTGCCGTGAAAGAGGAGGAAGGTTTCTGGGGCAGGGAGCACACTGTGCTGTGAAGGAGGGTGAAGGTAAGGTTTCTGGGGCAGGGAGCGCACTGTGCCGTGAAGGACACACTGTGCCGTGATGCACTGTGCCGTGAAAGAGGAGGAAGGTTTCTGGGGCAGGGAGCGCACTGTGCCGTGAAGGAGGGCGAAGGTTTCTGGGGCAGGGAGCACACTGTGCCGTGAAGGAGGGTGAAGGTTTCTGGGGCAGGGAGCACACTGTGCCGTGAAGGAGGGTGAAGGTTTCTGGGGCAGGGAGCGCACTGTGCCGTGAAGGAGGGTGAAGGTTTCTGGGGCAGGGAGCACACTGTGCCGTGAAGGAGGGTGAAGGTTTCTGGGGCAGGGAGCACACTGTGCCGTGAAGGAGGGTGAAGGTTTCTGGGGCAGGGAGCACACTGTGCCGTGAAGGAGGGTGAAGGTTTCTGGGGCAGGGAGCGCACTGTGCCGTGAAGGAGGGTGAAGATTTCTGGGGCAGGGAGCGCACTGTGCTGTGAAGGAGGGTGAAGATTTCTGGGGCAGGGAGCACACTGTGCCGTGAAGGAGGGTGAAGGTTTCTGGGGCAGGGAGCGCACTGTGCTGTGAAGGAGGGTGAAGGTAAGGTTTCTGGGGCAGGGAGCGCACTGTGCTGTGAAGGAGGGTGAAGGTTTCTGGGGCTGGGAGCGCACTGTGCCGTGAAGGAAGGTGAAGGTTTCTGGGGCAGGGAGCGCACTGTGCTGTGAAGAAGGGTGAAGATTTCTGGGGCAGGGAGCACACTGTGCCGTGAAGGAGGGTGAAGGTTTCTGGGGCAGGGAGCACACTGTGCTGTGAAGGAGGGTGAAGGTTTCTGGGGCAGGGAGCACACTGTGCCGTGAAGGAGAATGAAGAGTTCAAAGGAGAAAGAGTATGACAGAAATAAAAAGAAGTTATGTTTGAAAATAAATAGTTCCTTAAGAGCTATACAGCATGGCTCAGAGGTCTGAAGCAGAATAGTTTCCCCCAAGTCAATGACAGGCATATTGTCATTATTGATCATCTACAGTAGTAGCATACTGAATGACCTCTCTGTAGCAGGTGCTTGCAGAAGTGAAGGATAAGTAGCCGGTATATACCTAGCAGACCATCTAGAACTATCCATGATTTGATTGTAATAGGACTGGTTCTTCTCTTTTCTTTAGCTGGACATTCCTGTTACATTTAACTACATGGTTCAATTGTTCAAGATAGTCAATAGGCTAAATCCCAGAATATATGGCAACCCTGCATGCGTAATAGTCCTATTTATAGGCTTTGCTAAAGTACCTTTTATAGACTGCAGATATCACACAGACTAAATGGTTGCTTGGTAACTAGGTTATATGCCAGTAGATTCAGAGAATAAGGTCAGATGTCCACTTACGGATTTTCGCGACACTGGCCACAAGGATCCATATAGCGATAATGTAAGGCGTCTGGACGTAGCTCCATTCCCACTGCACCATCTGGAACCCCCCGCTGTGGCGGTGCGACTCGCTGCCGTCCTCCGTGGTCGCGGACGGTCCCTCGGCGGACCGGGCCAAGGCAATGCCCGGCGAGGCATACTCCTCCTGGGGCTGGACCTGGAAGCGGTCTAGGGAGGAGGTCGGAGAAGCGGGTAGTGACGGACCGGGTATTCCACCGCTACGGAGACCCAGCTCTGGATGAAGCGACGCCTCAGTCGCGGGGAGGTCAGTCGCAGCTTTACCGACTGCCGACAGCAGAAGGAGCACAGGCACACCGAAGAGGAGCATCTTCCCGTTACACTCACTCAGCCTCGCGTCATCTTCTGTTCCCCTTTTATACACGCCATCAAGGGGAGTACCGTAGGTAAGATAGGTAGGATACGACGTAAGTGACGATACCTGTCACCCGTTTACAATATCAACAACACCACTCTCATTAACGGGTATGCTATCGTAACCCAGTCGAGGCTCTACCGGCTGGCATAGCCTATCTTGGCACGTGACCCAAACTCTCTAAGGACCGCTAGGATTTTTTTTCACCAGTTAAAGAGCCATCACATGCGCACGGACCACAGCAGTGTGCAAGTCTAAAGAGCTGTCAATGGATTGTTTTTTAAAGACTACAACTCCTCACTGTAGAATTCTGTGAAAGACTACAACTCCTCACTGTAGAATTCTGTGAAAGACTACAACTCCTCACTGTAGCATTCTGTAAAAGACTACTACTCCTCACTGTAGCATTCTGTAAAAGACTACTACTCCTCACTGTAGCATTCTGTGAAAGACTACTACTCCTCACTGTAGAATTCTGTGAAAGACTACAACTCCTCACTGTAGCATTCTGTGAAAGACTACAACTCCTCACTGTAGAATTCTGTGAAAGACTTACAACTCCTCACTGTAGCATTCTGTGAAAGACTACTACTCCTCACTGTAGAATTCTGTGAAAGACTACTACTCCTCACTGTAGAATTCTGTGAAAGACTACAACTCCTCACTGTAGCATTCTGTGAAAGACTACAACTCCTCACTGTAGCATTCTGTGAAAGACTACAACTCCTCACTGTAGAATTCTGTGAAAGACTTACAACTCCTCACTGTAGCATTCTGTAAAAGACTACTACTCCTCACTGTAGAATTCTGTGAAAGACTACAACTCCTCACTGTAGCATTCTGTGAAAGACTACAACTCCTCACTGTAGCATTCTGTGAAAGACTACAACTCCTCACTGTAGAATTCTGTGAAAGACTTACAACTCCTCACTGTAGCATTCTGTGAAAGTTTGAGACAGTTTACTCCTAGGTTAAGTAACCCACACAATCTGAGTGAAAGAATGCCATTGGTACAGTAGACTATATATATGCCTGAAGATTTGTTTTATTCGGTTTGGAACATAAATGATGATAGACACCGACTATTCAAATAACATTTCAAATGAGCCGTTATTACAACCATTGTGCATTCAATTACAGTTTGTTCTCACTCCCCGTGTCCACACAGACACACAAATGGTCTCGTAATACGGCCATCGTGTCTTTTTCACGAGTAGCAATCATCTTCAGATAGATTGTACCAATAGAAAGTCACTTTCATTCTCTGTTAAAAACGGGGCATTGTAACTGCAGCAGAACACGGTGTCATACAATAAAAACACACGTTCTCTCTCCTAGAAGGTTCAAATCATCTCAAACAGCGTTAAATGACCACAAAGCATTCACCCAGGAGGGAAGGGGAGTGTGTATGTTTTGCATATGTGCCTCAGAATAGTGAAAGAAGTGGGGTGTGTTTAAAAATGGCACCCTATTCCCTACATATAGTGCAGTACTTTTGAACAGATCCCTATGGGCCCTAGTCAAAAGTAGTGTACTGTATAGGGTGCCAGGGCTCTGGTCAAAGTCGTGCACTATATAGGGAATAGGGTGCCAGGGCTCTGGTCAAAGTCGTGCACTATATAGGGAATAGGGTGCCAGGGCTCTGGTCAAAGTCCTGCACTATATAGGGAATAGGGTGCCATTCTCTGGTCTAAAGTAGTGCACTATATAGGGAATAGGGTACCATTCTCTGGTCTAAAGTAGTGCACTATATAGGGAATAGGGTGCCATTCTCTGGTCTAAAGTAGTGCACTATATAGGGAATAGGGTGCCATTCTCTGGTCTAAAGTAGTGCACTATCTAGGGAATAGGGTACCATTCTCTGGTCTAAAGTAGTGCACTATATAGGGAATAGGGTGCCATTCTCTGGTCTAAAGTAGTGCACTATCTAGGGAATAGGGTGCCTTTTGGGACACAGACGTAGAGTACACACATCTACAGGAAACATTGACGGCGAAAACATGCAGTACGCGTTCAACTAGAACAACTGAAACATACTTCATACACACAACTCAATACAGACAGGTATACACGACTCTACTCAATACAGACAGGTATACACGACTCTACTCAATACAGACAGGTATACACGACTCTACTCAATACAGACAGGTATACACGACTCTACTCAATACAGACAGGTATACACGACTCTACTCAATACAGACAGGTATACACGACTCTACTCAATACAGACAGGTATACACGACTCTACTCAATAAAGACAGGTATACACGACTCTACTCAATACAGACAGGTATACACGACTCTACTCAATACAGACAGGTATACACGACTCTACTCAATACAGACAGGTATACACGACTCTACTCAATACAGACAGGTATACACGACTCTACTCAATACAACTAATGGGAATGAACACGTGATAAGCATTATTGAAAATCATGACAACGTATATCCTTGCTATTGTATCATACCCACCTCTCAGTGCAAATAGGCAAATCTCTTTATTCTGTACATATCATAGTCAGACATATAATAGCTTCCTTCCAATTCAATTACAGTTTGTTCTCACTCCCCGTGTCCACACAGACACACAAATGGTCTCGTAATACGGCCATCGTGTCTTTTTCACGAGTAGCAATCATCTTCAGATAGATTGTACCAATAGAAAGTCACTTTCATTCTCTGTTAAAAACGGGGCATTGTAACTGCAGCAGAACACGGTGTCATACAATAAAAACACACGTTCTCTCTCCTAGAAGGTTCAAATCATCTCAAACAGCGTTAAATGACCACAAAGCATTCACCCAGGAGGGAAAGGGGAGTGTGTATGTTTTGCATATGTGCCTCAGAAATAGTGAAAGAAGTGGGGTGTGTTTAAAAATGGCACCCTATTCCCTACATATAGTGCAGTACTTTTGAACAGATCCCTATGGGGCCCTAGTCAAAAGTAGTGTACTGTATAGGGTGCCAGGGCTCTGGTCAAAGTCGTGCACTATATAGGGAATAGGGTGCCAGGGCTCTGGTCAAAGTCCTGCACTATCTAGGGAATAGGGTGCCAGGGCTCTGGTCAAAGTCCTGCACTATATAGGGAATAGGGTGCCATTCTCTGGTCTAAAGTAGTGCACTATATAGGGAATAGGGTACCATTCTCTGGTCTAAAGTAGTGCACTATATAGGGAATAGGGTGCCATTCTCTGGTCTAAAGTAGTGCACTATATAGGGAATAGGGTGCCATTCTCTGGTCTAAAGTAGTGCACTATCTAGGGAATAGGGTACCATTCTCTGGTCTAAAGTAGTGCACTATATAGGGAATAGGGTGCCATTCTCTGGTCTAAAGTAGTGCACTATATAGGGAATAGGGTGCCATTCTCTGGTCTAAAGTAGTGCACTATCTAGGGAATAGGGTGCCTTTTGGGACACAGACGTAGAGTACACACACATCTACAGGAAACATTGACGGCGAAAACATGCAGTACGCGTTCAACTAGAACAACTGAAACATACTTCATACACAACTCAACTCAATACAGACAGGTATACACGACTCTACTCAATACAGACAGGTATACACGACTCTACTCAATACAGACAGGTATACACGACTCTACTCAATACAGACAGGTATACACGACTCTATCTCAATACAGACAGGTATAACACGACTCTACTCAATACAGACAGGTATACACGACTCTACTCAATACAGACAGGTATACACGACTCTACTCAATAAAGACAGGTATACACGACTCTACTCAATACAGACAGGTATACACGACTCTACTCAATACAGACAGGTATACACGACTCTACTCAATACAGACAGGTATACACGACTCTACTCAATACAGACAGGTATACACGACTCTACTCAATACAACTAATGGGAATGAACACGTGATAAGCATTATTGAAAATCATGACAACGTATATCCTTGCTATTGTATCATACCCACCTCTCAGTGCAAATAGGCAAATCTCTTTATTCTGTACATATCATAGTCAGACATATAATAGCTTCCTTCCAAAACTCTGTCCTTAAATGATTGCATTTCAAAGAGACTGTATGGATACCCCCCGTGTGTACATCATATTTTCCTTGGACATGAATACATCTCTATATACAACACTGTGTACCTTGGAAAACAGAGGTCACTGTTAGTTCACTGCTACTGTGAACGTTGGAGACAGCGTGGCGATGTTACATGGAGTGGAATTAAACTTTACAAAAAGGGTGTTGCTTTAAGCTGTTCTATGTCACCAGAGGTTGAAACCTAAAGGTGTGTGTGTGTGTGTGTGTGTGTGTGTGTGTGTGTGTGTGTGTGTGTGTGTGTGTGTGTGTGTGTGGTGTGTGGTGTGTTGAACATCAACCCCTGATGATGCGGCAGGTAAAAGACAACACACTGTACAGTACCCCCCCCCCACACACACACACACACACACACACACACACACCTTCACCCGTGGAGTCCAAATATGAACTATGAAACAAGTGTTATGATAAATAATATGGGCATGTGACCTGGTTTATGTCCTCCGTCTAGATCAGATCACCTCGTCTCTCGTCTGAGACGTCTCTCTCTGTGTGTGTGAGTGTGTGTGTGTGTGTGTGTGTGTGTGTGTGTGTGTGTGTGTGTGTGTGTGTGTGTGTGTGGTCTGAGACCAGGATCAACTTGACCTCTATTTAACAGCATATAGACCATTGGACACTCCCACACTAGAATAATAATATAAAGTTGATAACATTGGATGCTTTTGTCCATTCTAATTATAATAATATTAGTTGATATAAAAACCCTTCGACTAAAACATCCTGTTACACCCCCCCCAGATACATACAATACAGTCCTTAAAATACACACATCCTGTTACCCCCCCCCCCCCCCATCTGTACAAAATGTTCAGTTAAAAATGTACATCATATCTTTTCATAGTATGCTACATCAGGATGTATGCTACACCAAACATCTCTATATTATTTAAATCAATACTTGAAACACTTCTTCAGCCTTCACCAATGTTCTATCAAACGGTGCATCCATTTTGGGGAAACGAATGAACAACGTCGTCTTCATATCCCATCTTACAGCATTCTTCATATCCCATCTTACAGCATTCTTCATATCCCATCTTACAGCATTCTTCATATCCCATCTTACAGCATTCTTCATATCCCATCTTACAGCATTCTTCATATCCCATCTTACAGCATTCTTCATATCCCATCTTACAGCATGATATGAAGGCTAATGGTTGTTTGCAGTCAGACAGGTAACAGCCCAAAGCCCTAGTCTGGATCCAGGGGCTGCTGTAGCCGGCACCAGCCTGTAGTTTGTCCGTGTCAAAGCAGTCCTTTCTAAAGATCCAGGCCCTTGGTACTGTCATAACTTCATCCTTCTTCTTCCTTGCTGGGTGTGTGCTGGTAGTGGATACTGGTGTGTTGTGTTGGTAAGATGTTGTGGTGTGTGGTTTGTACTGTGTGTGTGTGGTGGTAGTACTGTGTGTGTGTGTGGTAGTACTGTGTGTGTGTGTGGTAGTACTGTGTGTGTGTGTGGTAGTGCTGTGTGTGTGTGGTAGTACTTGTGTGTGTGGTAGTACTGTTGTGTGTGGTAGTACTGTGTGTGGGTAGTAGTGTGTGTTGTGGTGTACTGTGTGTGTGGTAGTACTGTGTGTGTGGTAGTACTGTGTGTGGGTAGTACTGTGTGTGTGGTAGTACTGTGTGTGTGGTAGTACTGTGGTGTGTGGTAGTACTGTGTGTGTGGTAGTACTGTGTGTGGGTAGTAGTAGTGTTTTGTGGGGGTAGTACTGTGTGTGTGTGTGGTATACTGTTGTGTTGTGTGGTGGACTTTGTGTGTGTGTGTGTAGTACTGTGTGTGTGTTTGTACGTCTGGTGGTGTGTGGTAGTGTGTGTGTTGGTCGTCCTGTGTGTGTGGTAGTACTGTGTGTGTGGTAGTACTGTGTGTGTGGTAGTACTGTGTGTGTGTGTGGTAGTGTGTGTGTGGTAGTACTGTGTGTGTGGTAGTACTGTGTGTGTACTGTAGAACGGTCCGTCTGTATAGGTCTGTGTGGGTCAGGTCTGTCTGTCTGTCTTCAGACCTTGTCCCAGTCTGTGTAGGTCTGTGTAGTGCTCTGTGTGTTCAGACCTTGTCCCAGTCTGTGTAGTCTGTGTAGTGCTCTGTGTGTTCAGAGCTTGTCCCAGTCTGTGTAGGTCTGTGTAGTGCTCTGTTGGTTCAGAGCTTTTGTCCCAGTCCTTTTGTGGTCTGTGTAGTTTCTCTGTGTGTTTCAGACCTTGTCCCATCTTGTGGTTCTGTGTATTCCTGTGTTGTTTCGACCTTTGTCCGGTCTGTTAGGTTCTTGTTTCGTCTTTGTGTTTCGCCTTTGTCCAGCCTGTGTATTCTGTGTAGGTCTCCGGGTTTTTTTTCAGAGCTTGCCACCAGTCTTGTTGCTGGTTCCCTGCCTGCCACGTCCCTCGTCCGCCTCTTCAGTTCCCCTCACTGCAACACCAACAAAGTACTTTCCCACAATCACAACAAAACAAACCCCACACACACACTTTTTCACCCAACCACACTTACCAACACACACACATCAACTCAACCACCCCCACCTCCGCCCAGGGGAGTTGGGTTTATCTCTTTGTGAACCCAAACCACCCACTCCGCCTCAGGGGAGTTGGGAATCTCGTATAGTGAGCTAACGCACCCCACTCCGCCTCAGGGGAGTTGGGGATATCTCTGTATAGTGAAGCCAACGCACCCCACTCCGCCCTCAGGGAGTTGGGATATCTCTGTATAGTGAAGCCACCCCCCCTCCGCTCAGGGGGAGTTGGGATATCTCGTATATTAAGCCAACGCACCCCACTCCGTCTCAGGGGGAGTTTGGGATACTCTGTATTGAAGCCAACGCCCCCACTCCAACGCCACCCCACTCAGTCTCAGGGGGAAGTTGGGAATACTCTGGTATAGTGAAGCCAACGCACCCCACTCTCCCGTCTCAGGGGGAGTTGGGATATCTCTGTATAGTGAAGCCAACGCACCCCACTCCGTCTCAGGGGGAGTTGGGATATCTCTGTATAGTGAAGCCAACGCACCCCACTCCGTCTCAGGGGGAGTTGGGATAATCTCTGTATAGTGAAGCCAACGCACCCCCACTCCGTCTCAGGGGGAGTTGGGATATCTCTGTATGTTGAAGCCAATGCACCCCCACTCCGTCTCGGGGGGAGTTGGGATATCTCTGTATAGTGAAGCCAACGCACCCCCACTCCGCCTCAGGGGGAGTTGGGATATCTCTGTATAGTGAAGCCAACGCACCCCACTCCGTCCTCAGGGGGAGTTGGGATATCTCTGTATAGTGAAGCCAACGCACCCCACTCCGTCTCAGGGGGAGTTGGGATATCTCTGTATAGTGAAGCCAACGCACCCCACTCCGCCTCAGGGGGAGTTGTGGATATCTCTGTATAGTGAAGCCAACCGCACACCCCACTCCGTCCTCAGTGGGGAGGTGGGGATATCTCTATGTATAGTCGAAGCCAAACCACCCCACTCCGCCTCAGGGGAAGTCAGTTGGGATATCTCTCTATAGTGAAGCCAACGCACCCCACTCCGCCTCAGGGGGAGTTGGGATATCTCTGTATAGTGAAGCCAATGCATCTCATCCGACAGGCCAAAGGAAGACAATCACAAGATAATAATTAATATATAATATATAATAATATTAATATAATAATAGATGTTGTATTGAGAAGCTTCTTTCATTACTGAATCAATGACCAGCTGGGGGTTCCATGATGGAGCATCTTTATGTTAACACTGTAAGGGTTTGTACCTTTTCTGAGAAGGTCATTGCTACAGTTCAGAAAACATCGACCCATTCCAGAGACACAGACTGCGTCCCAAATTACACCCTATTCCCTATACAGTGAGGGAAAAAAGTATTTGATCCCCTGCTGATTTTCTACGTTTGCCCATTGACAAAGAAATGAGCAGTCTATAATATTAATGGTAGGTTTATTTGAACAGTGAGAGACAGAATAACAACAAAGAAATCCAGAAAAACGCATGTCAAAAATGTTATAAATTGATTTGCATTTGAATGAGGGAAATAAGTATTTGACCCCCTCTCAATCAGAAAGATTTCTGGCTCCCAGGTGTCTTTTATACAGGTAACGAGCTGAGATTAAGAGCACACTCTTAAAGGGAGTGCTCCTAATCTCAGTTTGTTACCTGTATAAAAGACACCTGTCCACAGAAGCAATCAATCAATCAGATTCCAAACTCTCCACCATGGCCAAGACCAAAGAGCTCTCCAAGGATGTCAGGGACAAGATTGTAGACCTACACAAGGCTGGAATGGGCTACAAGACCATCGCCAAGCAGCTTGGTGAGAAGGTGACAACAGTTGGTGCGATTATTCGCAAATGGAAGAAACACAAAAGAACTGTCAATCTCCCTCGGCCTGGGGCTCCATGCAAGATCTCACCTCGTGGAGTTGCAATGATCATGAGAACGGTGAGTAATCAGCCCAGAACTACACGGGAGGATCTTGTCAATGATCTCAAAGCAGCTGGGACCATAGTCACCAAGAAAACAATTGGTAACACACTACGCCGTGAAGGACTGAAATCCTGCAGTGCCCGCAAGGTCCCCCTGCTCAAGAAAGCACAAATACAGGCCCGTCTGAAGTTTGCCAATGAACATCTGAATGATTCAGAGGAGAACTGGGTGAAAGTGTTGTGGTCAGGTGAGACCAAAATTGAGCTCTTTGGCATCAACTCAACTCGCCGTGTTTGGAGGAGGAGGAATGCTGCCTATGACCCAAGAACACCATCCCCACCGTCAAACATGGAGGTGGAAACATTATGCTTTGGGGGTGTTTTTCTGCTAAGGGGACAGGACAACTTCACCGCATCAAAGGGACGATGGACGGGGCCATGTACCGTCAAATCTTGGGTGAGAACCTCCTTCCCTCAGCCAGGGCATTGAAAATGGGTCGTGGATGGGTATTCCAGCATGACAATGACCCAAAACACACGGCCAAGGCAATAAAGGAGTGGCTCAAGAAGAAGCACATTAAGGTCCCGGAGTGGCCTAGCCAGTCTCCAGACCTTAATCCCATAGAAAATCTGTGGAGGGAGCTGAAGGTTCGAGTTGCCAAACATCAGCCTCGAAACCTTAATGACTTGGAGAAGATCTGCAAAGAGGAGGAGTGGGACAAAATCCCTCCTGAGATGTGTGCAAACCTGGTGGCCAACTACAAGAAACGCCTGACCTCTGTGATTGCCAACAAGGGTTTTGCCACCAAGTACTAAGTCATGTTTTTGCAGAGGGGTCAAATACTTATTTCCCTCATTAAAATGCAAATCAATTTATAACATTTTTGACATGTGTTTTTCTGGATTTTTTTGTTGTTATTCTGTCTCTCACTGTTCAAATAAACCTACCATTAACATTATAAAGCTGGGTCTGTACTATGTAGTGTATGATAGAGATGTTTAGAGAGGAACTAACAACAGAGATATGATGGACCCAGGGAGATAACGCTCTGCTGTCCAGATAAAGGTCTGTTATGGAAACACATCATACTGTGGATGGACACACAAGGACAGAGAGACACAGACAGGGACATACGGCTTATCCCTCAGTGGCGACACACATCTAACCTTGACCCTTATCAGGTACTGGAGGCAGAAGAACTACGGAAACATGGCAGAAGATGGAAGGCAGTAGTCACCAAGCCTTGTCTAGCAGGACTACAGAGTGGATGGAAGGCAGTAGTCACCAAGCCTTGTCTAGCAGAACTACAGAGTGGATGGAAGGCAGTAGTCACCAAGCCTTGTCTAGCAGGACTACAGAGTGGATGGAAGGCAGTAGTCACCAAGCCTTGTCTAGCAGGACTACAGAGTGGATGGAAGGCAGTAGTCACCAAGCCTTGTCTAGCAGGACTACAGAGTGGATGGAAGGCAGTAGTCACCAAGCCTTGTCTAGCAGGACTACAGAGTGGATGAAGGCAGTAGTCACCCAAGCCTTGTCTAGCAGGACTACAGAGTGGATGGAAAGGCAGGAGCACCAGCCTTGTCTAGCAGGACTACAGAGTGGATGGAAGGCAGTAGTCACCAAGCCTTGTCTAGCAGGACTACAGAGTGGATGGAAGGCAGTAGTCCACCAAGCCTTGTCTACAGGACTACAGATGGATGGAAGGCGTAGTCACCAAGCCTGTCTAGCAGAACTACAGAGTGGATGGAAGGCAGTAGTCACCAAGCCTTGTCTAGCAGACTACAGAGTGGATGGAAGGCAGTAGTCACCAAACCTTGTCTAGCGGACTACAGAGTGGATGGAAGGCATAGTCCACCAAGCCTTGTCTAGCAGGACTACAGAGTGGATGGAAGGCAGAGTCACCAGCCTTGTCTAGCAGAACTACAGAGTGATGGAAGGCAGTAGTCACCCAAGCCTTGTCCAGCAGGACTACAAGTGGGATGGAAGGCAGTGAGTCACCAAGCTTGTCTAGCAGGACTACAGAGTGGATGGAAGGCATAGTCACCAAGCCTTGTCAAACAGGACTACAAGTGGATGGAAGGCATAGTCACCAAGCCTTGTCTAGCAGGACTACAGAGTGGATAAGGCAGTATCACCAAGCCTTGCTAGCAGGACTACAGAGTGGATGGAAGGCAGTTCACCAACCTTTCTAGCAGGACTACAGATGGATGGAGGCAGTAATCACCAAGCCTTGTCTAGCAGGACTACAGAGTGGATGGAAGGCATTAGTCACCAAGCCTTGTCTAGCAGGACTACAGAGTGGATGGAAGGCAGTAGTCCCAAACCTTGTCAGCAGGACTACAGAGTGGATGAGGCATAGTCCACCACCTTGTCCAGCAGGACTACAGAGTGGGTGGAAGGCAGTAGTAAACCCAAACCTTGTCTAGCAGGACTCAGAGTGGAGGAAGGCAGTAGCACCAAGCCTTGTCTAGCAGACTAAAAGGGATGGGAAGGGAGTAGCCACCAAACCTTGTCTACAGGGCTACAGAGGGATGAAGGCAAGCCACCAAGCCTTGTCTAGCAGGACTCAAGTGGATGGAAGCATGTCCCCCAGCCTTGTCTAGCAGGACTACAGAGTGGAGGCTTTTTGTTCCGGCCAACCTCCGTAACTGGAATAGACCATATTGAAGACCTTGATTAGTTGAATTAGGTGCTTAAGCGTGCTGGAACAAAAGCCTGCACACCTCCAATGGGATCAAGGCTAGTGACCAAGGGTGAGCTGTATGGAATGGCAGTACAGCAGCCTCTCTACATTTAGAGGGGATCACTTGGGAAATAACACGCAAAAGAAACAGATAAGATTGTTATTTAGTTAAATTATTGCGGGGTTTCTTGTTGTTATCACATACTTCTGTGAACCTGAAGCGGCGGCTGGGGTGGAGGGGTTCTGTTTTTCTGTAACAGATTTAGGTCCGATTTCGTAGCGTCTTTGGAGGGCACTTCTCTTTCTACAGCCCTTTTGATTTATTTCCTTGTAGAAAGGAAGAGGAGGAATCACTGACTCTGCCTAGACCTGGGGAAGAAGAGGAGGAAGAGGAGGAATCAAAATCCAATAACATTTGATTATTTAGCAGATGGTATTGTGGGTGTAGTGGAATGCTTGTGTTCCTCAGCTCCAACAAGGCAGTAATATCTAACAATACACAACAATACACACAAATCTAAAAGGTAAAGGAATTAATAAAGATATAAATACTAGGACAATGTCGGTGTCCAGAGTATAAATGTACAGTACCAGTCAAAAGTTTGGACACACCTACTCATTCAAGGGTTTTTCTTTATTTTTAATATTTTCTACATTGTAAATATAGTGAAGACAATCAAAACTATGAAATAACACATATGGAATCATGTAGTAACCAACAAAGTGTTAAACAAATCAAAATATATTTTATATTTGAGATTCTTAAAATAGCCACACTTTGCCTTGATGACAGCTTTGTACAATCTTGGCATTAGAATAGAACTAACTCTGCCCAGACCTAGGGAAGCTCAGAGGAGGAGCATTAGAATAGAATAGACTAACTCTGGCCCAGACCTAGGGAAGCTCAGAGGAGGAAGCATTAGAATATAATATTACTAACTCTGCCCAGACCTAGGAAGCTCAAGGAGGAACATTAGAATAAATAGAACTAACTCTTCCCAGACCTAGGGAAGCTCAGAGGAGGAAGCATTAGAATAGAATAGAACTAACTCTGCCCAGACCTAGGGAAGCTCAGAGGAGGAAGCATTAGAATATAATATTACTAACTCTGCCCAGACCTAGGGAAGCTCAGAGGAGGAAGCATTAGAATAGAATAGAACTAACTCTTCCCAGACCTAGGGAAGCTCAGAGGAGGAAGCATTAGAATAGAACTAACTCTGCCCAGACCTAGGGAAGCTCAGAGGAGGAAGCATTAGAATATAACTAACTCTGCCCAGACCTAGGGAAGCTCAGAGGAGGAAGCATTAGAATATAACTAACTCTGCCCAGACCTAGGGAAGCTCAGAGGAGGAAGCATTAGAATATAACTAACTCTGCCCAGACCTAGGGAAGCTCAGAGGAGGAAAGCATTAGAATAGAACTAATCTGCCCAGACCTAGGGAAGCTCAGAGGAGGAAGCATTAGAATATAACTAACTCTGCCCAGACCTAGGGAAGCTCAGAGGAGGAAGCATTAGAATAGAACTAACTCTGCCCAGACCTAGGAAGCTCAGAGGAGGAAGCATTAGAATAGAATAGAACTAACTCTGCCCAGACCTAGGGAAGCTCAGAGGAGGAAGCATTAGAATAGAATAGAACTAACTCTGCCCAGACCTATGGAAGCTCAGAGGAGGAAGCATTAGAATAGAACTAACTCTGCCCAGACCTAGGGAAGCTCAGAGGAGGAAGCATTAGATTAGAATATAACTAACTCTGCCCAGACCTAGGGAAGCTCAGAGGAGGAAGCATTATAATAGAATATAACTAACTCTGCCCAAACCTAGGGAAGCTCAGAGGAGGAAGCATTAGAATATAATAGAACTAACTCTGCCGAGACCTAGGGAAGCTCAGAGGAGGAAGCATTAGAATATAATATAACTAACTCTGCCCAGACCTAAGGAAGCTCAGAGGAGGAAGCATTAGAATATGTAACTACTCTTGCCCATCGACCTAGGGAAGCTCAGAGGAGGGAAGCATTAAGATTAGAATATAAACTACTCGGCCCAGACCCTAGGGAAGCTCAGAGGGAGGAATCATTATACTTATATAGATATAACTTAACTCTGCGGCCATACCTAGGGGAAGCTCCAGAAGGAGGAAGCATTAGAAATATAATAGAACTAACCTCTGCCGAGACCCTAGGGAAGCTCGAAGGAAGGAAGCATTAGAATATAATATAACTAACTAACTCTGCCCAGTACCTAAGGAAGCTCAGGAGGGAGAGCATTAGAAATAACTAACCTCCTGCCCCAGACCTAGGGAAGCTCAAGGAGGAAGGAAGGCATTAGATTAGAAAAAAACCTGAAATACTACCTCCTGCCCCAGACCTAGGGAAGCTCAGAGGAGGAAGCATAAAATGTTATGTAAATGTTAATTTCATTCTCCCTAGTCACTGATCTAAGGTCAGGTTGACATCCTCCTCTCCCTATTGGTTAAGGTCAGGTTGACATCCTCCTCTCCCTATTGGTTAAGGTCAGGTTGACATCCTCCTCTCCCTATTGGTTAAGGTCAGGTTGACATCCTCCTCTCCCTATTGGTTAAGGTCAGGTTGACATCCTCCTCTCCCTATTGGTTAAGGTCAGGTTGACATCCTCCTCTCCCTATTGGTTAAGGTTATGGTTTGGAGAAGATAAACTGATCCTAGATTTGCGCCTACTGAGACAAAGCTAATTGGTCCACATTAACCCAGGCAAGCGAAAAAGGAAATTGGTATTTGTGTTTAATCCACTGGGTAAAGAGAAGCAGCATTAGAAGATAATGAAATCCTCATTGATCAGAAGTCAGGTCACAGCTACATCCCAAATGACACCCTATCCCCTATGGGTCCCTGGTCAAATGGCTCACTATCCCCATGGGCCCTGGTCAAATGGCTCACTATCCCCAATGGGCCCTGGTCAAATGGCTCACTATCCCCAATGGGTCCTGGTCAAATGGCTCACTATCCCCTATGGGCCCTGGTCAAATGGCTCACTATCCCCTGTGGGTCCTGGTAGTGCACTATCCCCTATGGGCCCTGGTCAAATGGCTCACTATCCCCAATGGGCCCTGGTCAAATGGCTCACTATCCCCAATGGGCCCTGGTCAAATGGCTCACTATCCCCTATGGGCCCTGGTCAAATGGCTCACTATCCCCTATGGGCCCTGGTCAAATGGCTCACTATCCCCTATGGGTCCTGGTAGTGCACTACATAGGGTATAAGGTGTCATTGGGACGCAGCCAATGATTATTCCCACCCTGAGCCAAGCCAACAACACAGAGCCTAACAACCTAACAGACCTAACAGAATTCAGCCAGGTGCATGTAGAGGAGGCTATTGCTTTATGGGGCGACAGGTAGCCTAGTGGTTAAGAGCGTTGGGCCAGTAACCCATAGGTAGGTCGCTGGTTCGAATCCCCAAACTGACTATGTGAGAAAAAAATCTGTCAATGTGCCCTTGAGCAAGGCACTTAACCCCAATTTGCTAAATGACTAAATTGTAAATGTACATCACAGACCACGTGTTAACGCTAACAATAACAACCATGTCATGACCCTTTCAGAAACGTCAGACAACACAGTCCCCTTTTTGTGTTCCAGTCGGAGCCTTTCCTACTGTGCATATTCCATATGTAGTGTTACATATAGAACCACCCCTGGGTTGCATGGATTTATTGTTTTTCATTATGCTTGAAAAGACCAACCCCATTCCAGGGTTAGCACCATGTTAGCAGACAGAGGTCCTGCTGGGGGTGTGTGTGTGTGCCCTTCTCTTACTGCGGTATCCCCGGTTGCGGCGCAGGTTGCCCTGGTGGTCGGTACTGCTGGAGGTGATGAGCATGTTCTTCATGTTCTCGTGCTCCTCCTGGGCTGGCTCTGAATCTGCAGGCCTGGAGACAGGGGAGGGGCTGTCCTGGGACTGGGGAGAGACCGCCCCAGAGAACTTCTCCGTCTGAGAGGGGGGGGGGGGGAGAGAGAGAGGGAAAGGGAAAGAGAGAGTGAGAGTGAGAGAGAGAAAGAGAGAGAATGGAAGATCGAGGGAGCATGGATTCAGTCTAGACACTGGTGTTAAAGATAGAGGGAGCATGGATTCAGTCTAGACACTGGTGTTAAAGATAGAGAGGGAGCACGGATTCAGACACTGGTGTTAAAGATAGAGAGGGAGCATGGATTCAGTCTAGACACTGGTGTTAAAGATAGAGAGGGAGCATGGATTCAGTCTAGACACTGGTGTTAAAGATAGAGGGAGCATGGATTCAGACACTGGTGTAAGATAGAGAGGGAGCATGGATTCAGTCTAGACACTGGTGTTAAAGACAGAGGGAGCACGGATTCAGTCTAGACACTGGTGTTAAAGACAGAGGGAGCATGGATTCAGTCTAGACACTGGTGTTAAAGATAGAGAGGGAGCATGGATTCAGTCTAGACACTGGTGTTAAAGATAGAGAGGGAGCATGGATTCAGTCTAGACACTGGTGTTAAAGATAGAGGGAGCATGGATTCAGTCTAGACACTGGTGTTAAGATAGAGAGGACATGATTTCAGTCTAGACACTGGTGTTAAAGATAGAGGGAGCATGGATTCAGTCTAGACACTGGTGTTAAAGATATGAGGGAGCATGGATTCAGTCTAGACACTGGTGTTAAAGATAGAGGGAGCATGGATTCCAGTCTACCTGGTGTTAATAGAGGACCATGGATTCCAGACACCTGGTTTAAGATTGCACCACTGCACAGATCATTTGGAACGCATTTAATACAGCTAGGTGTGTAAGCACCTAACTCTAAGGAGGCAGTGTTATCAGTCTAGCCACCCTGGTTCTTCAGACCACCCCACCCAGCCCTCAGCCCATCCCCAGCCCCACCCCAGCCCTCAGCCCATCCCCAGCCCCACACCCCATCCCTATCCCCAGCCCCCACACCCCAGCCCTCAGCCCTATCCCCAGCCCCACACCCCAGCCCTCAGCCCTATCCCCAGCCCCACACCCCAGCCCTCAGCCCTATCCCCAGCCCCACACCCCAGCCCTCAGCCTATCCCCAGCCCACACCCCCACCCTCAGCTCTATCCCAGACCTACACCCCCAGCCCTCAGCCTATCCCCAGCCCCACACCCAGCCCTCAGCTCTATCCCCAGACCTACACCCCAGCCCTCAGCCCTATCCCCAGCCCACACCCTGCCCTCAGCCCTATCCCCAGCCCCACACCCCACCCTCAGCCCTACCCGCCACCCCCACCCCACCTACCAGCCCCACCCAGCCTCACCTATCCCCAGACCCTACACCCCGCCCTCAGCCCTATCCCAGCCACATCCCCAGCCCTCAGCCCTATCCCCAGCCCCCACCCCAGCCCTCAGCCCTATCCCAGCCCACAACCCCAGCCCTCAGCCTATCCCCACTGACCTAGCCTATACCACCCCAGACCTACCCTATCCCCAGCCCCACCACCCCCCCACCCTCGCCCTATCCCCAGCCCCACCCCTAGCCTCAGCCCTATCCCCACCCACACAACCCAGCCCTCAGCCCTATCCCCAGCCCCAACCCCACCCTCAGCCCTATCCCCAGACCTACAACCCCAGCCCTCAGCCCTATCCCCAGACCTACACCCCTGCCCTATGACCCATCCGCCAACCTACCAACCTTCGCCTACCAGTCCCCACACCCCCCCTCAGCCCTACCCCCAGCCCCACACCACCCTACCTCCCCAGCCCACCCCCACTCATCGCCTATCCCCAGACCTAACACCCCAGCCCTCAGCCCTATCCAGCCTACCAACCTAGCCCTACCACCCAACCTAGCAACTACACAGCCTAGCCCTATCCCTAGTCCCCTCACCCCCAGCCTCAGCCCTATCCACCCCACCTAGCCCTCAGCCCTATCCCCAGCCCTCACACCCAGCCCTCAGCCCTATCCCCAGCCCCACACCCAGCCCTACCCTACCCATAACCCCACCTCAGCCCATACCACCAACCCTAGCTCTATACCCTAGCCCCAGACCTAGCCCTACACCCAGACCTAGCTCTATACCCTACCCCACCTAGACCTATCTCCTATCCCTACCCCAAGACCTAGCCCTACCCCCAGACCTAGCTCTATACCCTAGCCCCAGACCTAGACCTATACCCTAGCCCAGACCTAGCCCTATACCCTAGCCCCAGACCTAGCCCTACATCCTAGTCCCAGACCTAGCCCTACACCCTAGTCCCAGACCTAGCCCTACACCCTAGCCCCAGACCTAGCCCTATACCCTACCCAGACCTAGCTCTATACCCTAGCCCCAGACCTAGCCCTACACCCAGACCTAGCTCTATACCCTAGCCCCAGACCTAGCCTATAACCCAGACCTAGCCTAGCCCTACACCCTAGCCCCAGACCTAGCCCTAACCACCCAGACCTAGCCCTACACCCTAGCCCAGACCTAGCCCTAAAACCCTAGTCCCCAGACCTAGCCCTACACCCAGACCTAGCCCACCCTACACCCAGACCTAGCCTATACCCTAGCCCCAGACCTAGCCCTACACCCAGACCTAGCCCTATACCCTAGTCCCCAGACCTAGCCCTATACCCTAGTCCCAGACCTAGCCTAGCCCTAGCCCCAGACCTAGCCCTACCTAGCCCTAGCCCCAGACCTAGCCTAGCCCCTAGCCCCAGACCCACCTCAGTGATCATCTTTCCCCTGGTCTTGGTGCGTTCCCTGTGGGTGGCCCGCTTGTGTTTCTGGGTCAGGACCCTCTCCCTGGTGGTCCGGTACTCCAGAGAAAACTCACTGATAATCATACAAAAGTGGGTCACCTTAGTGTCCCGAACAGAGTAGGATGGCTGACCTAGGTACAGCAGGAAGGAATGGAACCTGAGAGAGACAGAGAGAGAGAGAGACAGAGACACAGAGAGAGAGAGAAAAAGAAGGGAAAGGGGAGAGAAAAAGAAGAGAGGGAGAAGAGAAAAAGAAGCAAGGAAAAAGAAGAAAAGACAAAAAACAGAACAAGAAGAGAAGCCCGAGAGAGAAAAGAGAAAAAGAGAGAGAGAGAGATGGGGAAAAGGGAAAAGCGCGGCGGGGCCGGGTTCGGGGCGGGCCGGGGGGGGGTTTTGGTTGGTTTGTCCCCCGGCGGCGGTTTGGGGCCGCGCGCGCGCGCGCGCGGCGCGGCGCCGCCTCTTTCCGGGCAAAATGCCGGGCGCGCCGGGCCCTTCCCCGGGGTTGTGGGCGGGGTCGGGGGTCGCCGGGGGGCCGTCCCGCGGGGGGGAAAACGGAGATGCGGGAACCCCCAGGAGAAGGGGGAAACAGAAGCAAGGAACTGAGGGTTTTGGAGATTTTGGCCCGGTGAAAAAAACCCCAAGCCCAAAAAGCGAAAGGGAAACCCAGGGAAAGAAGCTCTCAAAACCCACCTTGAGAGAGAGAGGGGGGGGGGGGGAGAGGGAGTGGTAGAAAAACAAGAGAGAAGAAAAGGGGAAAGAGAAGAGAAGAAAAGAGAAAAAGAGAGAGACGAGACAGAGACAAACCCCCAAACCAAAAGAGAAAGACAGAAAAAAGGGACAGAGGGAAACGGGAGAGAGGACAGAAAAAGAAAAAGACAGAAGAAGAAGGAAAAAAACAAAAAAAGACAGAGACAGAAACAGAAAAAGAAGAAAAAGAAGCAGAAAAGAAAAAAGGGGAAGGGAGAAGGGTTTTAAAAAAAGAAAAAGGGGAAAAAAAGAAAGGGAAAAAGGGGGGAAAAAGAAAAAAAACTTTTTTTGGGGAAAAATAGAGTCCTTTTTTTGGGCCCCCCCCCATTTTCTCCCCCCCAGACCCCCCCCCTTTTTTTTTTTTTTTGGGGTTTTTTTTGTTTTTTGAAAAAGAAAAACGATTTTCCCTTTTTAACAAAAACAACAGTTTCCTTGGGGGTTATATTATGCAAAAACGATCCATTGTGGGTACATTATGATAGAACAAATCCTTTGGGGGGGGTATCATTTGATAGCGTCCATTGGGTTCTTTTAAAAAACCCCCATGGGGGATTTAGAAAAAAAGATCCTTTGTGGGTTTTTAGACTTTTCTAAAAAAATTTTTTCCCAAAAACCAAAAATAGGTTAAGGCTTTTTTCCAAAAATTACCCAATAAGCCTTTTTTTAATTAAACTAAAATAAAAAATATATTTAAAAAATCAGGGTGGGCGGGGGCAGAGAATTTTCATTTTTATGGTGCCCCCTATTTGTGACGGGTTTTTTCCCCCAGATACAGGGACCTATGGGATTTTTTTCTTTAAGAGCGTGTGATGGCGGGGTCTCAGATAGACGTCCTGGGTGTCTTGTAGTTGTCTACAAATAGTTACAGGTGTAGTTTGGAGCAGAACTGTCTGTGGACCGTACCTTCACCTCAGTCACCATTCTCCAAAAGTTAGTCAACCTTTAGCTCAAAAGACAAAGCTAAATAGAAACTAATCATGGGGGGGACGAGAGAGAAAGGAACGGAAAGGTAAGATACAGGAGAGAGGAGAAGAGGGGGAGGCGGGGAGAAGAAAGAGTGAGGGAGTGAGAGTTTGCGCTGGGTACACAGTGACACTGAGCAGAGAGGAGAGAGGGAGAGGAGACGGACAGCGAAGAGGAAGAGGAGGGGGGACGAGAGGATAGAGATGAGGGGGAAGTTGGTCCGGCAATGCTTGGTTCAGTGAGCGGAAGTGTTTGAGGGATATCTGGATAGTGCGTGTATAGATGACGGTTTCATTCCGGATATCTGGGGGTGTTTCTTCGACAACAGATGGATTCTGTCGCCTGCGTCTTTCGGGGGGTTGTCCCCGTGTCTTTCTAGCTTTTCTTTTGTCCCTACGCCGTCTTTTGTGGATTTTCCCCGCTGCTCCTAGCTCTGCTCTTTGTTTTTTTTCACCTGAGCTTACTTTCTTTTTCCCTATTTATTATATCTTTTTCATAAATCACATATAGATACATATTCATAAAATATCAGAAGATATAGCACCAACAGACAGGAGATAAGACAGTCAGCGGTAAACTATTAGACTCAAATCTACAGCGATCACTCTCTATCTAACAATAAACAGTAAACATACCCTCCTGAACCATTTCCTCCTTCCCGCTTCAGGATAAACATCTTCTAATCAGCTTAACTAACTCCTACAGGTCATCGTAAAGCCCTAAGGCAGGTGGTTTGTACCAGGCATGCATTTAAGCTTTCGCATGTTGTTTGTGTGTTAGCTTTTGCTGTGGTTCAATCTCTCTAATCCCTTTAGCAGCAGTCATTGAAATTGTTAAAAGTTTAGAAAAACAATTCTAATAAATGCAACAGTTGGATGAAGATTCTCCAAAACTTTTAGAACGTTGATAATCCAAACAGATATTGACTGAATTATAGCACATAAAACATTTTACTGCCACAGACAAATACTGAATGGAGTTGAGGGGTTTTGGTGGGAATTGAGGTATTGAATTTATTGTCAAATATAATTATGATTTTTTTGAATGCACTCATATATACATTTCCTTACTGTATCAGGTATATTTGTCTATATTTTGTGTTGAAATAAAGAACATTATTTGTGCCTCATTTGCATAAATACACCTGGTGTATTTGATTTGCATATATTTAAAAAACCATTAACATAAAGTGGTGGAACAGTGCTGCAAACTACCAAACACGTGCTCTGTCTACCCCACCTGCGCTCACCTGCGCTGTCTAGACTGCCTCATTAATTACTGTTGGTGTCACGTTCTCTTGCATAATTCAACAAGCGTGTCACTAGCAGGATACCCTCGGATAAAACATCTCCACGCTTGGCTCTAGATTCCACCTATCTAAACATGCTTTACATTGTTTGTGAGATCAGACATAATATCACTATAATCGGAGTGTTCATTCTCAGAAGTTGCTTTCATTTCAGCGCATCTCATTTGGAAACATTTCAACCGTATTAAATGATTACTTTATTAAATTCCACACAAAAAAAATGAACAACAACAAATCGCTTGAGGTGAGCTTTTTACGTTGTTGACCGATACAGTGGCTGCATCCCAAATGGAACCTTATGCCCTATATAGGCCTGGGCCCTGGTCCAAAGTAGTGCACTATATAGGGGATAGGGTGCCGTTTGGGACACAGCCAGGAAGAACACACTTACACTGGTGCTGTTGAGGAAGTTTCCAATGGCCAAAAGCGTTGCTAGGATGCGCTTAAAGGTTTTGTTTTTGGCGAGCTGCTCCATACCTAGTTTTAGGTCGAAAAGAGGCTCTGCTATCTCCTGCACAGGGACCAAGAGAAGAGATGAAGAACCTTTAGGGAAAACAAACTGCATCAAACAGGCTAAAACAGGCTAAAACAGGCTAAAACAGGCTAACACAGGCTAACACAGGCTAACACAGGCTAAAACAGGCTAACACAGGCTAAAACAGGCTAAAACAGGCTAACACAGGCTAACACAGGCTAACACAGGCTAACACAGGCTTAAACAGGCTAAAACAGGCTAAAACAGGCTAACACAGGCTAACACAGGCTAACACAGGCTAAAACAGGCTAACACAGGCTAACACAGGCTAAAACAGGCTAAAACAGGCTAAAACAGGCTAGGCAGTCAGTGAGGATTCACAGTCCACTACACTAGTGCTGCAGAGACTGTGAGCAGAGTGTGTGTGCGTGTGCGTGTGCGTGTGTGTGTGTGCGTGTGTGTATATGTGTGCGTGTGTGCGTGTGTGTGTGTGTGGGGTGCTTGCTATAGACAGAGATACCAACGATGTGTAATTGACAGAGATTCAGAGGTGATAACAGAAATACAGAGAGAACGGAATCTGCCTATCCTGGACAAACTGTTGATATTCTCCCTCCCCATCTCATCTCATAACCATGAGGCTGTTGATATTCTCCCTCCCCATCCCATCCATAACCAGGAGGCTGTTGATATTCTCCCTCCCCATCTCATAACCATGAGGGGAATATTCTGCTGTTGTTGAGCTGCCCGTCTGACAACACCGACCAGCGCTGCTCTGCTGGTGAGGCTTTGGATCCCCACGGTTCCTACAGCACATGACGACAGATGACTGGAAGAGCTTTAAGATGACGTCCAGCTGCGTAGAGACTTAAGCAGACCACTCGCCTGGGCCCAGACGTGTTTTTCTGCAGGAAGCACGAGGACATAACGAGAGCAGGACAGACTAGATGCTTTAGGGGTACGGGACCCCCCGATCCTACCTTCTCCAGGGTTTCATAGTTGAGTTTGAAGGCCCAGAGCTGTAGTCGAGCGGTGAGGCCGCTGATGGACGACAGGGTGAGGAGGAACTGTTCCGCCGAGCCCAGGGGGACGTCTGGGTTGGCCAGCTGAGCCTCCTGGATCTTCTGCTTCTCTTCCTCACTAGGAGTCATCGTCAGGATTTTCTACGAGAGAACAGACGACTGGGGTTAGAGGAGGAGAGGCATGGATTTGGACCACAGAGAAAGGAAATCAGAGGACTGACTGGGGGCGGCAGGTAGCTTAGTGGTTAAAGAGCGTTGTGCCAGTAACCGAAAGGTCGCTGGTTCTAATCCCCGAGCCGACTAGGTGAAAAATCTGTCGATGTGCCCCTTGAGCAAGGCACTTAATTCTAATTGCTCCTGTAAGTCGCTCTGGATAAGAGCGTCTGCTAAATGACTAAAAAATTTTAAAAAAGGAAAGTGTGAGTGGTAGACATTGATGTATGTTTTTGTTATTTAAAAAGGTGGTTTGTTGACAGAGATTTTCAGGTACACATGTAGTCGTTGACAGTAAACATGAATTAAAACTACACTAGAGGAATAATGTAGTTCTCCTCCATAACACTTCATAGGTCACTGACGTTCTATGTCTGAGTACACTGACCCTGGTGTAACAGCACCATCTAGTGGTAGAAAGGCGGTATTACCTCTATGCCCTCCTTGTTGATGGCAAACTCGTCAAAGTTGAGGATGGCGGTCTTGATGATGTGGACAGCTGGCAGCACAGTCATGCCGATGTTAATGGCGTTACTTCTCTTAGAATCTAACACCAGTATCTCCGCCTTCTTCACTTCTGCCCCTTTCTGCACGGACAAACAACACAGAAAGGTTTACAATTAACCAACAGAGATTACAGTTAGTATTTGCTTTGACTTCATTCCTGCTTTACAGTACTGGAGACAGTTTTAGACCTATAGTTTACACAGGCAGTCCAATTTAGATTCTTTAGGCAAATTATTTGGCATATCTGATATTTTCCTTAATGCCGTAAACAGCAACAAAAAACACGTGGAAATCTGATCTTTTGATTTCTGAGTTGATGTAACGCCTCACCTTTAGAGCCACGGGCAGCTCCTTGGCCTTGGACTCAAACAGGTGTTCCAACTTGGCCGTATCCACGGTAACCTTATCCAGCGACGCCCACACTGTCCCGCGTCCGAATTTACACTTCCTGGGACTGTCTGACTGTTTGAGTTCCTTCCAGAACAACTTGACCGTCTTCCTCTTCTTGGCAAAGGCCAGGTCTGGAGCCTGGGAGGAGGAGGAGGAGGAGGAAGGGGGAGGAGGGGGAGCTCCAGGAGGAGGCGGAGGTGGTGGTGGAGGAGGGGGGGACTCATACCTGGAGCCCCGGGGGGAGGAGGAGGAGGAGGAGGAGGAGGGGCGGAGCCTAGTCCAGGCATGGGTGGAGGAGGAGGTGGGATTCCACCACCAGGCCGACCAACCCCCACGTCGTAGACGTCCACGTCCAGAACGTCTATATCCTCCTCCTCCATCAGGTCAGAGAAGTCCAGGTCTTTAATCTTCAGGGCTCTGGAGCTGGGTTGGAGCTGGTCCCAGGCATCGGTCTGTCGGTCCCTGGCCAGAGGGGTCATCTGGGTGTTCTCCAGGCTGCGGGCGTGGGTCTCCGCGTCGATGCTGTACTGCGGCCGGACACGCCGGTGCTGCTCCTCTGCCAGCCTGGCCCGCGCCGCCTGGGCACTGCCACCCAGACCCTCCAGCTCTGCCCTCCTGGAGCTGCTGTCCTCGCTGGGTAGAGGCTGGGCCTGGTGGGCCTGGAGGAAAGGATCAGTTAGATTCATCCAGGAATCAATCAGTCGATCAAGGCTATCCGTATCGATTTGAAAATGTGGGAATCGAAGACTGAAAAATTTGAGTGATGTTTTCCAAAGCGTGACAGACGTGTTTAAATTAAAATAAACACAATGCTGTTTTTTTAATTCAGCTTTCCCCCCTGCTGTAGATCAGTTAGCATGTGTTCAGCTCTTTAAAAAAATTAATAACTTTTGACCCCTTTTTCTCCCCAATTTCGTGATATCTAAATTGGTAGTTACAGTCTTGTCCCGTCGCTGCAACTCCCCTACGGACTCGGGAGAGGTGAAGGCAGAGAGCCATGTGTCCTCCGAAACACAACCCTGCCAAGCCGCACTGCTTCTTGACACACTGCTCGCTTAACCCGGAAGCCAGCCGCACCAACGTGTCGGAGGAAACACCGTCCAGCTGGCGACCGAAGTCAGCGTGCACGCACCCGGCCCGCCACAAGGAGTCGCTAGAGTGCGATGGGACAAGGACATCCCTTAGCATGTGTTCAGC
The DNA here is from genome assembly GCA_902810595.1 of Coregonus sp. 'balchen'. Classification (NCBI taxonomy): domain Eukaryota; kingdom Metazoa; phylum Chordata; class Actinopteri; order Salmoniformes; family Salmonidae; genus Coregonus; species Coregonus sp. 'balchen'. The sequence continues at coordinate 3,721,552 of LR778284.1, forward strand.
TCTTTAACTCTGCTATAGATCACTTCGATTAATCGGCCCTAGCACCCATCAACTAATGGATTCTGAAAGACTTCTAAAAAAAGGTCTAGCTGTCTAAGGCACAGTTTCAGGCCTCATGTCTAGTCGGTATTTTGGTATTTTTGGCATTTTATTAGGATCACCATTAGATGTTGCAAAAGCAGCAGCTACTCTTCCTGGGGTCCACACAAAACATGAAACATGACATAATACAGAACATTAATAGACAAGAAAAGCTCAAGGACAGAACTACATAAAAATGTTTAAAAAAGGCACACGTAGCCTACATATCAATACATACACACAAACTATCTAGGTTTGAATCTGGCCTACTGCCCCTTGACACTTGCCTGATGACTCATTTTACATTTTTAGTCATTTAGCAGACGCTCTTATCCAGAGCGACTTACAGTTAAGTGAGTGCATACATTTTCATACTTTTTCATACTGGCCCCCCGTGGGAATCGAACCCACAACCCTGGCGTTGCAAGCGCCATGCTCTACCAACTGAGCTACACGATTCAAACTGAATTGTTCCGCTGCTGTGTGTTCGCTACCTACTTCAGTCTGAGACGGCCGTCGTTGAAGTCGTTTGGGGTGACGTCAAAATGAGGGGTGTTGTACAAAACAATAGTCATCAGCGATTGGATCAGCGATCTCTAACCAATCAAAGGATCAAAGCCAATGACAAAAAAATGTTTTAAACGCTGCTTTACCCACGTGTGTTCTGGCTCTGGCCCAAACCCATTGGTTTCTGGGACCAATCAGAACAGTTAGAATGTGTTCACGTTCTAGAAATTGGAACTCAGATCCAGTCTCATTGCGGAGAAGAATCTAACGTCTGTGGGCGTGGCCTAGCATTTGTCCAAGCAAGGAGTTTAGGTAGCCAGGCAACGTTGACACAACCTCTCGATATCTTTCCCCACTGTCATCCTCTCTCTATCTGTTCAATAAAGTCAGAACGTTTATTATTTATTATTTTTTAACTACACTAATTCATTCCTACCTTGAGGCTGGATAGACGTTCCTTCAGAATGCTACCAGCCCTGCCCAGCCCTCTGCGGTCCTCTGCCTCTCCGGAGAGGCTGTCCTCGGGGTCGAGGTTGGGGTCAGGGTCGATGCCTGACGGGCTCTTCAGGGGACCGGCTGAGGAGTTCTTGGCGTACAGCATGTTCAGCATGAACTTCCTCTCGTCGGAGAGGGTGTTATGCTGCTCCACCACACTGCCCTGCTGTTGGACACTGACACCTACAGGACAGGAGGGGAAGAACAACTGCATGTTACGATCAGAATATTCACACACATAGCATTATATATATATATCTTTGTACAAAAAAATGACATTACAAAAAAAAAATGACAGCAACTCCATGCTACGTTGTTGTACCCGCATCTTTCACAGGTCATTGAAAGCTGCAGTTCTACACAACCTGGCATTTCAAAATGCAATAGAAACATTATTCTCTTTTCCTGCACTCCTTAACAGATTTCCATACAACATGTAAATGAAAAATAAGAAATCTTCCATCTGAACCGGCCAACATGCGAGCGCAGTTCCCCAGTAGATCCTAAGAGTATCATACTACCAGCTTTCTGAGCGAGACAGCAATATAGCAACACCAACTCACCAACTGGCTACCAGCGACCCTGTCCCCTTTTACCGCAACACTCATCACCACAGACCCAATCCATCTACAGCAAATCGAAGTCCCAAATGTTCTTTATATATCAGGGGTATTCAACTCTGACCCTACGTGGTCTGGGGCCTGCCGGTTTTCTGTTCTACCCAAAAATGGAATTGGTGCCCCCAGGTCTAAAATCAGTCCCTGATTAGAGGGGAAGAATGGAAAAATGGCAGTGGAACTGGTTTCCAGGTCCAGAGTTGAGTTTGAGGGCTCTATATAATGCACTATATTTGAACAGGGCCCATAGCTCTAGTCAAAAACAGTGCACTATCTAGGGAACAGGGTGGCATTTGGAACGGAGACCAACACTCCTCACCAATTGACCCTGCCCTCTGCGTCGCAGCACAGTCCCTGTCAGTCAGAATCAGAACAGGAAAGGGAAACCAGATCCTCATCTGTTAGTATAAACATGTCTAACCCCTCCTGACTGGGCTGGTTCCTGGTGGGACGTTGGAGGCCATAAGGGCCATGGTCAGGTTGGAGTCCCAAATGGTACCCTATACCCTTTAGAGAGCACTACTATGACCAGAGCCTTTTGGACCCTGGTCCTCTGGTCAAACGGTAGTGGAATAGGGTGCCATTTGGGATGCAGGCCAAGACTGTTTAGGACTGGGTCATTAGTCTCCTGGCCACTGGGGGGGAAGAGATGGAATCTGCCATGTTATCTTCAAAGCCAGACACAATGAAAATATTTGGTTGAAATTTGCTACTGGATGTGAGCATTCCATGACAGAGTGTTGCTGCCCTCTGGAGTCTGGAGGACCAAACAGAGTGTTGCTGCCCTCTGGAGTCTGAAGGACCAAACAGAGTGTTGCTGCCCTCTGGAGTCTGGAGGACCAAACAGAGTGTTGCTGCCCTCTGGAGTCCGAGGATAAACAGTGTTGCTGCCTCTGGAGTCTGGAGGACTCAAACAGAGTGTTGGCTGCCCTCTGGAGTCTGAAGGACCAAACAGAGTGTTGCTGCCCTCTGGAGTCTGAGGACCAAACAGAGTGTTGTGCCCTCTGAGTCTAAGGACAAACAGAGTGTTGGCCTCTGGAGTCTAGGATCCAAACAGGTGTTGCTGCCCTCTGGAGTCTGGAAGGACCAAACAGAGGTTGCTGCCCTCTGGCAGCACAGTCCTGAGTAGGATCAAACAGAGTGTGCTGCCCTCTGGAGTCTGAGGATCAAAACAGAGTGTTGCTGCCCTCTGGAGTCTGAAGGACCAAACAGAGTGTTGCTGCCCTCTGGAGTCTGAAGGATCAAACAGAGTGTTGCTGCCCTCTGGAGTCTGGAAGGATCAAACAGAGTGTTGCTGCCCTTGGAGTCTGAGGACAAACAGAGTGGTTGCTGCCCTTGGAGTCTGAAGGACCAAACAGAGTGTTGCTTGCAACTTGCTTGGAGTCTGAAGGATCAAACAGAGTGTTGCTGCCCTCTGGAGTCTGGAGGATCAAACAGAGTGTTGCTGCCCTCTGGAGTCTGGAGGACCAAACAGAGTGTTGCTGCCCTCTGGAGTCTGAAGGACCAAACAGAGTGTTGCTGCCCTCTGGAGTCTGAAGGACCAAACAGAGTGTTGCTGCCCTCTGGAGTCTGAAGGACCAAACAGAGTGTTGCTGCCCTCTGGAGTCTGGAGGACCAAACAGAGTGTTGCTGCCCTCTGGAGTCTGAAGGACCAAACAGAGTGTTGCTGCCCTCTGGAGTCTGAAGGACCAAACAGAGTGTTGCTGCCCTCTGGAGTCTGAAGGATCAAACAGAGTGTTGCTGCCCTCTGGAGTCTGAAGGATCAAACAGAGTGTTGCTGCCCTTGGAGTCTGAAGGACTCAAACAGAGTGTTGCTGCCCTCTGGAGTCTGGAGGACCAAACAGAGTGTTGCTGCCCTCTGGAGTCTGAAGGACCAAACAGAGTGTTGCTGCCCTCTGGAGTCTGAAGGATCAAACAGAGTGTTGCTGCCCTCTGGAGTCTGGAGGACCAAACAGAGTGTTGCTGCCCTCTGGAGTCTGAAGGACCAAACAGAGTGTTGCTGCCCTCTGGAGTCTGAAGGACCAAACAGAGTGTTGCTGCCCTCTGGAGTCTGAAGGATCAAATAACTTAAAGAAGTCTCTGAAAGTGTAAAGAAAGTGATTGTGTGTCTTGGACTTGTGTGTCTGTGAGCTCTGATTGTCTGTCCTCACCGAGTTCCACTAGATGTCACAATAATCCCACTAACTACCTTGGTCTCTATTGAATTCAGTTCATCTACAGGTGCCACCTATGGCAGGGGTTCACAAACCTCTGGTTCTCAGTTGTGACCCACCCAAAAGGAGTTCTCTTGTGGCCCTACAGATAACCTAAGGAATACTAAATTCAAATACAGTCACTTTCAAGCTGGTCCCTGTATAGTTCAAATACAGTCACTTTCAAGCTGGTCTGTGTATAGTTCACATACAGTCAGTAGACAGGCCGGTCCCTGTATAATATACAGTCAGTAGACGGGCCGGTCCCTGTATAATATACAGTCAGTAGACAGGCCGGTCCCTGTATAATATACAGTCAGTAGACAGGCCGGTCCCTGTATAATATACAGTCAGTAGACAGGCCTGGTCCCTGTATAATATACAGTCAGTAGACGGGCCGGTCCCTGTATAATATACAGTCAGTAGACAGGCCGGTCCCTGTATAATATACAGTCAGTAGACAGGCCGGTCCCTGTATAATATACAGTCAGTAGACGGGCCGGTCCCTGTATAATATACAGTCAGTAGACAGGCCGGTCCCTACAGTCAGTAGACAGGCCGGTCCCTGTATAATATACAGTCAGTAGACAGGGCCGGTCCCTGTATAATATACAGTCAGTAGACAGGCCGGTCCCTGTATAATATACAGTCAGTAGACGGGCCGGTCCCTGTATAATATACAGTCAGTAGACGGGCCGGTCCCTGTATAATATACAGTCAGTAGACGGGCCGGTCCCTGTATAATATACAGTCAGTAGACAGGCCGGTCCCTGTATAATATACAGTCAGTAGACAGGCCGGCCCTGTATAATATACAGTCAGTAGACGGGCCGGTCCCTGATAAATACAGTCAGTAGACGGCCGCGTCCCTGTCTAATATTTACAGTCAGTAGACAGGCCGGTCCCTGTATAATATACAGTCAGTAGACGGGCCGGTCCCTGTATAATATACAGTCAGTAGGCAGGCCGGTCCCTGTATAATATACAGTCAGTAGACGGGCCGGTCCCTGTATAATATACAGTCAGTAGACGGGCCGGTCCCTGTATAATATACAGTCAGTAGACAGGCCGGTCCCTGTATAATATACCAGTCAGTAGACGGGGCCGGTCCCTGTCTAATATACAGTTCAGTAGACGGGCCGGTCCCTGGTATAATATACAGTCAGTAGACGGGTCCGGTCCCTGTATAATATACGTCAGTAGACGGGCCGGTCCTTGTTAAATATACATCAGTTAGAACGGGCCGGTCCCTGTATTAAATCAGTCAGTAGAGGGCCGGCCCGTATAATATTACAGTCAGTAGGACAGGCAGGTCCCTGGTATAATATACAGTCAGTAGACTGTAGACAGTCAGAGCTCAATGATGAAGACACTATAGAACGACAGACAGAACGACCGACAGACAGAACGGCCGACAGACAGAACGGCCGACAGACAGAACGGCCGACAGACAGAACGGCGGACAGACAGAACGGCAGACAGAACGCCGACAGAACGGACAGACAGTGCGAACGACAGACAGTACGACAGACAGAACGACAGACAGAACGACAGACAGAACGACAGACAGAACGACAGACAGAACGACAGACAGAACGGAAGGGGCAGAGAGGATGTGAAGTTAGAAGGAGTGGGTCGGATGTTATTCTCTTGCCTGGTTCATTATGGGGAGCCTGTGTATCTGCTGGGTCAGGCTGCTCCAGGGTGCTCTGGATGGGGCCAGTCTCTCCTGAAACCTTCCCCCCTGTGTGGGGCTCTGGCTGGGGATCTGTTCCTGCACCGCTGGCCTGGAATGGGGCTGTTGGTACAACACACACACACACACCACACACACACACACACAGACACACACACACACACACACACACACACACACACACACACACACACACACACACACACACAGACACAGACACACACAGACACACACAGACACACACAGACACACACACGTGAATGCGCGCACGCACAGAAAAAAAACCTGTAAGTAAACATTCACAACTGAATAAACTACATTTCAGATAACGTATGAGTGAATTTCCATTTGAAACGTTACTGGCAGAGCGTAATGCCAGTGAGTGTACTTCAGAGAAATGCCCCCCAGACTCACATCAACGTGAAAGGCCCTCTGCCCTCCTCTGCCAACGTCTTTTCACTTGTACTGATGCGTGATGTAAGACAGAAGAGAGATCAGAAGAAATGATCTCGTTTCCATGCCAAAGAGCCCTTCTCGCAATCTCGAAGTTTGATTCGACTGAGGGAGAGAGACGAGAGATGAGACGAAAGAGAGAGAGAGAGAGAGAGAAGGAGAAGAGAGAGAGAGAGAAGAGAGAGAGAGAGAGAAGAGAGAGAGGAGAGAGAGGAGAAGAGAGGAGGAGAGAGACGAGAGAAGAGAGAAGGAGCGCAGAGGACGGAGAGGAATAGAGAGAGATGAGAGGAGACGATAGAGGGAGGAGAAGAGAGAGAGAGAGAGAGAAGAGGAGAGAGAGAGAGGAGAGCGAGAGAGAAGAAGAGAGGAGAGAAGATTGAGGAGGAGAGAGGAGAGAAGAGGAGAGAGAGAGGAGAGAGAGATAGAGGAGAGAGAGAGATAGAGAGAGGATAGAGGAGAGAGAGGAGAGAGAGAGATAGAGAGAAATACTTGAATCAGTTATAGAACCCCATTGCCCTTTATGGTTGTGAGGTCTGGGGTCCGCTCACCAACCAAGAATTCACAAAATGGGACAAACACCAAATTGAGACTCTGCATGCAGAATTCTGCAAAAATATCCTCAGTGTACAACGTAAAACACCAAATAATGCATTCAGGGCAGAATTAGGCCAATACCCACTAATTATAAAAATCCAGAAAACAGCCGTTAAAATTCTACAACTACCTAAAAGGAAGCGATTCCCAATCCTTCCATAACAAAGCCATCACCTACAGAGAGATGAACCTGGAGAAGAGTCCCCTAAGCAAGCTGGTCCTGGGGCTCTGTTCACAAACACAAACAGACCCCACAGAGCCCCAGGACAACAACACAATTAGACCCAACCAAATCATGAGAAAACAAAAAGAGAATTACTTGACACATTGGAAAGAATTAACTAAAAAACAGAGCAAACTAGAATGCTATTTGGCCCTAAACAGAGAGTACACAGTGGCAGAATACCTGACCACTGTGACTGACCCAAACTTAAGGAAAGCTTTGACTATGTACAGACTCAGTGAGCATAGCCTTGCTATTGAGAAAGGCCGCCGTAGGCAGACCTGGCTCTCAAGAGAAGACAGGCTATGTGCACACTGCCCACAAAATGAGGTGGAAACTGAGCTGCACTTCCTAACCTCCTGCCAAATGTATGACCATATTAGAGACACATATTTCCCTCAGATTACACAGACCCACAAAGAATTCCAAAACAAATCCAATTGTGATAAACTCCCTTATCTACTGGGTGAAAAACCACAGTGTGCCATCACAGCTGCAAGATTTGTGACCTGTTGCCACAAGAAAAGGGCAACCAGTGAAGAACAAACACCATCGTAAATACAACCCATATTTATGTTTATTTATTTTCCCATTTGTACTTTAACTATTTGCACATTGTTACAACACTGTATATATACATAATACGACATTTGAAATGTCTTTATTCTTTTGGAACATTTGTGAGTTTAATGTTTTTATTGTTTAATTCAATGTTGTTTATCTATTTCACTTGCTTTGGCAATGTTAACATATGTTTCCCATGACAATAAAGCCCTTAAATTGAAAATGTAATTGATATAGAGAGGAGAGAGTAAGAGTGTGTGTGTGTGTGTGTGTGTGTGTGTGTGTGTGTGTGTGTGTGTGTGTGTGTGTGTGTGGTGTTGTGTGTGTGTGTGTGTGTGTGTGCCAGTGTGTGCCAGTGTGTGCCAGTGTGTGGGGGGCAGTTTTCTGGGCCTCTCCATCATTTCCATGAGTTTACCAGAGGAACAGAATAGACAGAGAGGCTTTGAGTGGCCAGAGAGGGAGGGAGGGAGGGATGGAGAGAGGGAGGGAGGGAGAGAGGGAGGGAGAAAGTGAGGGAGGGAGGGAGGGGAGAAGTGAGGGAGGGAGGGAGGGAGGGAGAAAGTGAGAGATGGAGGGAGAGAGGGAGAGAGGGAGAGAGGGAGAGAGGGAGCAGAGAGAGGGAGGGAGGGAGGGAGGGAGGGAGGGAGGGAGTGAGAGATGGAGGGAGGGAGGGAGGGAGGGAGGGAGGGAGGGGCTCTAGTGCCAGACTTCCAGAGTCATGCTCTCAGGGGTCTGAGACTTCATGGGAAACTAGATGCCTCTCATCTGGTGTCAGAGCTGGGAGCCCAGACAGGACTAGTATTACTAGAGACGTTGGTTATGTCATTATTACCCCAGCATGAGGGCCATTCACACGGGATTCATTTTTCCAAACTGACTGTAATTCTTGATTATTTTTCATTCAATTGACCCTCATGACGGAAGCCTGGAGGTTTTTATTATAGGTTTGAAGATATTCAACATCCTGTCCTTCCAAAATGTACAGGTGTCCCCATAATATATACATTGAGGAGGAAGTGTGATCATAGTCCTCATTCTTAGTGATCCACAGTCATTCCTCATGAAAAGTCCCTCTGTGAGCTGCTGAACAGCGCACTGGCACTTGAGATGCGTTTATGGATGAGAAAATGAACTTGCCATTTCCTAAAGGTTTAGCTCAGAGGGGAATCAGTGATGCCCTGCTTTGAGATCTGCTGCCTCCGTCAACAGAGGGCTTCATTAAATAGGCCTAGACACAATAGCCTGGTTTGTTATCGCACATGTAATTAAACTGACGTATTTGGTGACGTTCAACTTCAGTTATTTGGCACAAAAAACATAAACAAAAGTATTGGCTGTTAAAGTTGATAACTGTAGGCCATTCATATGAAATATATGCACATCACTTTGTTTTAAGCAATTCATCAAATGAGTTCTTGTTTTCTTGCTCAAACTACAAGCAGCACCTGTCAAACCCTGTAATGTCTCTCAAAAACACAGAACTAGTATTATCAGAGGGTCTTGGAGTTGGTCGGAAAACAGTAGGTTATTCTGGCTGGAAATGTTACTCTCCCGCCATGTAAAAATGACTGACAGATTCACAAAGGACTAAAATGACAGATGTGGTGTTTTGTGCTAAACTAACCCCGTCCAGATAGAGCTATGGTCTATTTTCTGGGGGTTTCCTATTCCAGGTCTATTCCTCCTCAGTAACTATTCCTATTCCAGGTCTATTCCTCCTCAGTAACTATTACTATTCCAGGTCTATTCCTCCTCAGTAACTATTACTATTCCAGGTCTATTCCTCCTCAGTAACTATTACTATTCCAGGTCTATTCCTCCTCAGTAACTATTACTATTCCAGGTCTATTCCTCCTCAGTAACTATTCCTCCTCTATTCCAGGTCTATTTCTCCTCTATTCCAGGTCTATTCCTCCTCTATTCCAGGTCTATCCCTCCTCAGTAACTATTCCTATTCCAGGTCTATTCCTCCTCTATTCCAGGTCTATCCCTCCTCAGTAACTATTACTATTCCAGGTCTATCCCTCCTCAGTAACTATTACTATTCCAGGTCTATCCCTCCTCAGTAACTATTCCTATTCCAGGTCTATCCCTCCTCAGTAACTATTCCTCCTCTATTCCAGGTCTATTCCTCCTCTATTCCAGGTCTATCCCTCCTCAGTAACTATTCCTATTCCAGGTCTATCCCTCCTCAGTAACTATTCCTATTCCAGGTCTATTCCTCCTCAGTAACTATTCCTCCTCTATTCCAGGTCTATTCCTCCTCTATTCCAGGTCTATCCCTCCTCAGTAACTATTCCTATTCCAGGTCTATCCCTCCTCAGTAACTATTCCTATTCCAGGTCTATCCCTCCTCAGTAACTATTACTATTCCAGGTCTATTCCTCTTCAGTAACTATTACTATTCCAGGTCTATCCCTCCTCAGTAACTATTACTATTCCAGGTCTATTCCTCCTCAGTAACTATTACTATTCCAGGTCTATTCCTCCTCTATTCCAGGTCTATCCCTCCTCAGTAACTATTACTATTCCAGGTCTATTCCTCCTCAGTAACTATTACTATTCCAGGTCTATTCCTCCTCTATTCCAGGTCTATCCCTCCTCAGTAACTATTACTATTCCAGGTCTATTCCTCCTCAGTAACTATTCCTCCTCTATTCCAGGTCTATTCCAGGTCTATCCCTCCTCAGTAACTATTCCTATTCCAGGTCTATCCCTCCTCAGTAACTATTACTATTCCAGGTCTATCCCTCCTCAGTAACTATTACTATTCCAGGTCTATTCCTCCTCAGTAACTATTCCTCCTCTATTCCAGGTCTATTCCTCCTCTATTCCAGGTCTATCCCTCCTCAGTAACTATTCCTATTCCATGTCTATCCCTCCTCAGTAACTATTACTATTCCAGGTCTATCCCTCCTCAGTAACTATTACTATTCCAGGTCTATCCCTCCTCAGTAACTATTACTATTCCAGGTCTATCCCTCCTCAGTAACTATTACTATTCCAGGTCTATCCCTCCTCAGTAACTATTACTATTCCAGGTCTATTCCTCCTCTATTCCAGGTCTATCCCTCCTCAGTAACTATTACTATTCCAGGTCTATTCCTCCTCTATTCCAGGTCTATCCCTCCTCAGTAACTATTACTATTCCAGGTCTATTCCTCCTCTATTCCAGGTCTATTCCTCCTCTATTCCAGGTCTATCCCTCCTCAGTAACTATTCCCATTCCAGGTCTATCCCTCCTCAGTAACTATTACTATTCCAGGTCTATTCCTCCTCTATTCCAGGTCTATTCCTCCTCTATTCCAGGTCTATCCCTCCTCAGTAACTATTCACTATTCCAGGTCTATCCCTCCTCAGTAACTATTACTATTCCAGGTCTATTCCTCCTCTATTCCAGGTCTATTCCTCCTCGTATTCCAAGGTCTATTCCTCCTCTATTCCAGGTCTATCCCTCCTCAGTAACTATTACTATTCCAGGTCTATTCCTCCTCTATTCCAGGTCTATCCCTCCTCAGTAACTATTACTATTCCAGGTCTATTCCTCCTCTATTCCAGGTCTATTCCTCCTCTATTCCAGGTATATCCCTCCTCAGTAACTATTACTATTCCAGGTCTATCCTCCTCATTCCAGGTCTATTCCTCCTCAGTAACTATTACTACTTCAAGGTCTATTTCTCCTCTATTCCAGGTCTATTCCTCCTCAGTAACTATTCCTCCTCTATTCCAGCTATTCCAGGTCTCTAATGAGAAACTCTCGCCCTTCCCAGCATGAGTTGAGGCTATGTTACGTAATGTCCTGCCCCTGTTTGACACTGCAGGGCCCGGTATTGGAAACATGGGTCGTCTCACATCTGACTGGAGAGGAGTAAGGATCAGCCCTCCCTCCTCTTGCTCCCAACAACACTTCCTCATTCTGAGGTGTTGTGATGACGCTCAAAGCGTTTGCCGACCAATGGCAAGCGCCGTGTGTGTGTGTGTGTCACTAACAATTAGGACGGCTCAACGAGGGTCTGAGAGGAGAGATGTTCTCAGGACAGGGCCCTACCGGGTCAGGCTGTCAGGGGTACTGGGCCTGGGGTCTGGGGCTAGGGTAGGGGCCTAGGGGCTAGGGGCTAGGGGCCTGGGGCTAGGGGCTAGGGGCCTGGGGCCTAGGGGCCTGGGCCTAGGGGCAAGGGGCCTGGGGGCTAGGGGCCTGGGGCCGGGCCTGGGGCTAGGGGCCTGGGCCTGGGGCTAGGGGCCTAGGGGCCTAGGGGCCTGGGTCTAGGGGCTAGGGGCTAGGGGCTAGGGGCTAAGGGGCCTGGGGCTAGGGCCTGGGGCAAGGGGCCTAGGGGCTAGGGGCCTGGGGCTAGGGCTAGGGGGCCTGGGGCAGGGGCCTAGGGGCTAGGGCTAGGGGCCTGGGGCTAGGGGCCTGGGGCCAAGGGGCCTGGGGCTAGGGGCTGGGGCTGGGGCTGGGGCTAGGGGTGGGGCTGGGGCTGGGGCTAGGGGTAGGGGCTAGGGGCTGGGGCTAGGGGCCGTGGGGCAATGGGTGGGGCTAGGGGCTAGGGGTTTCAACAGGGGGTTAGGGCTAGGGACTAGGGTAGGGGCTGGTTTCAAACAGGGGGGTTAGGGCTAGGGGGACTAGGGTAGGGGCTGGTTTCAACAGGGGGGTTAGGGCTAGAGGGCTAGGGGGGCTTAGGGTGGGTGGTCAACAGGGTGGGTTTAGGGTAGGAGGACTAGGGTAGGGGCTGGTTTCAACAGGGGGGTTAGGGTAGAGGACTAGGGTAGGGGCTGGTTTAACAGGGGGGTTAGGGCTAGAGGACTAGGGTAGGGGCTGGTTTCAACAGGGGGGTTAGGCTAGAGACTGGGTGTAGGGGCTGGTTTCAACAGGGGGTTGGCTAGAGGACTAGGGTAGGGGTGGTTTCAACAGGGGGGTTAGGGCTAGAGGACTAGGGTAGGGGCTGGTTTCAACAGGGGGGTTAGGGCTAGAGGACTAGGGTAGGGCTGGTTTCAACAGGGGGGTTAGGGCTAGAGGAATAGGGTAGGGGCTGGTTTTCAACAGGGGGGTTAGGGCTAGAGGACTAGGGTAGGGGGCTGGTTTCAACAGGGGGGGTTAGGGCTAGAGGACTAGGGTAGGGGGCTGGTTTCAACAGGGGGTGGCTAGAGGACTAGGGTAGGGGCTGGTTTCAACAGGGGGGTTAGGGCTAGAGGACTAGGGTAGGGGCTGGTTTCAACAGGGGGGGTTAGGGCTAGAGGACTAGGGTAGGGGCTGGTTTCAACAGGGGGGTTAGGGCTAGGGTAGGGGCTGGTTTCAACAGGGGGGTCAGGGCTAGAGGACTAGGGTAGGGGCTGGTTTCAACAGGGGGGGTTAGGGCTAGGGTAGGGGCTGGTTTCAAACAGGGGGGTTAGGGCTAGGGTAGGGGCTGGTTTCAACAGGGGGGGTTAGGGCTAGAGGACTAGGGTAGGGGCTGGTTTCAACAGGGGGGTTAGGGCTAGAGGACTAGGGTAGGGGCTGGTTTCAACAGGGGGGCTAGAGGACTAGGGTAGGGGCTGGTTTCAACAGGGGGGGTTAGGGCTAGAGGACTAGGGTAGGGGCTGGTTTCAACAGGGGGGGTTAGGGCTAGAGGACTAGGGTAGGGGCTGGTTTCAACAGGGGGGGTCAGGGCTAGAGGACTAGGGTAGGGGCTGGTTTCAACAGGGGGGTTAGGACTAGAGGACTAGGGTAGGGGCTGGTTTCAACAGGGGGGTTAGGGCTAGAGGACTAGGGTAGGGGCTGGTTTCAACAGGGGGGTTAGGGCTAGAGGACTAGGGTAGGGGCTGGTTTCAACAGGGGGGTTAGGGCTAGAGGACTAGGGTAGGGGCTGGTTTTCAACAGGGGGTCTAGAGGACTAGGGTAGGGGCTGGTTTCAACAGGGGGGTTAGGGCTAGGGACTAGGGTAGGGGCTGGTTTCAACAGGGGGGTTAGGGCTAGAGGACTAGGGTAGGGGCTGGTTTCAACAGGGGGGTTAGGGCTAGAGGACTAGGGTAGGGGCTGGTTTCAACAGGGGGTGCTAGAGGACTAGGGTAGTGGGCTGGGTTTCAACAGGGGGGTTAGGGCTATGAGGACTAGGGTAGGGGTTGGTTTCAACAGGGGGGGTTAGGGCTAGGGTAGGGGCTGGTTTCAACAGGGGGGATAGGGCTAGAGGACTAGGGTAGGGGCTGGTTTCAAACAGGGGGGTTAGGACTAGAGGACTAGGGTAGGGGCTGGTTTCAACAGGGGGGTTAGGGCTAGAGGACTAGGGTAGGGGCTGGTTTTCAACAGGGGGGTTAGGGCTAGAGGACTAGGGTAGGGGCTGGTTTCACAGGGGGGGTTAGGGCTAGAGGGGTAGGGGCTGGTTTCAACAGGGGGGCTAGAGGACTAGGGTAGGGGCTGGTTTCAACAGGGGGGTTAGGGCTAGAGGACTAGGGTAGGGCTGGTTTCAACAGGGGGGGTTTAGGGCTAGAGGACTAGGGTAGGGGCTGGTTTCAACAGGGGGGCTAGAGGACTAGGGTAGGGGCTGGTTTCAACAGGGGGGGTTAGGGCTAGAGGACTAGGGTAGGGGCTGGTTTCAACAGGGGGGTTAGGGCTAGAGGACTAGGGTAGGGGCTGGTTTCAACAGGGGGGTTAGGGCTAGAGGACTAGGGTAGGGGCTGGTTTCAACAGGGGGTTAGGGCTAGAGGACTAGGGTAGGGGCTGGTTTCAACAGGGGGGGGTTAGGACTAGGGTAGGGGCTTGGTTTCAACAGGGGGGTTAGGGCTAGAGGACTAGGGTAGGGGCTGGTTTCAACAGGGGGGGCTAGAGGACTAGGGTAGGGGCTGGTTTCAACAGGGGGGGGTTAGGGCTAGAGGACTAGGGTAGGGGCTTGTTTAGGGTGCAGTACCTTCAGTGGGTGTACTGGGGCTGCTGTCTGCAGGCGAGGTCTCCTCCTCCTCTGCCCTGGTGGACGTGACTATGATGTCATCCTGGGACAGCCTATCCTGGAGCTTCTTGTGTTGACTCCTACTCTTCTTCTCCCACTGGGTGGCGGCCAGGCTGCGGAGGAAGGTGCCTCTACAGGAACACAGACAGGGAGGAAACTGGTGGTGACTGAGCCGCCATGCAGAGGTCCACAACACCATTACGGGGCAACCATCCAGGATCACACCAATAAAACAATAGATTAGATCCGACAGATCAGAAGAGACAGAAACCCCCTGACCTGATCCAGACAAACTGATTATAGTCTAGAATTATACTGATTATAGTCTCATTTATAACCAAAAAGAATTTGATGTTCGTTCCCCAGAACAGATCAGAACAGATACCATACCCTGCAGCAAAGCTGTGATAAACCCATTACACTCCTCGGCCCCCTGCCACAGATATGCTGCCCACGCTCTCAGATGTTAAGGTCCTAGCCAGAGACAGAAGCCAAGCCAACCACCACACCAAGAAGCCACTCTCCGTCCCTCCTTCCCCCAGGGGAGGGCTCAGTAGGGGCAGGCAGCTACTCCAGCTAAAACAGGCCCCCTGGACCGTCCCTCCTTCCCCAGGGGAGGGCTCAGTAGGGGCAGGCAGCTACTCCAGCTAAAACAGGCCCCCTGGATCACTGCAACGCATCACTCAGATTTACTGCTTTAATCTTCTCTCTGAGTCCGTATTGAGTCGTTCCATCTTACCGTCCAAAGGGAATGTATGCAGCCGGTTCTACACTCGTATCCCCTGTGGACCGGGTCGTACATAAAACATTCTCTATTTAGGCTGCAAAGGCATAGATTTCCACTTTAACTCGATTTAATGGCGAGAAAGCAAAAAAAAAAAAAAAAAAAATTAACAATTTGAGAAAAATGCGTACTTTCTTTATGAAACACCATTTTCCACCACCATGCTAGAGTAGCTAATGCTAGTTCCTGTCCACGCTAGAGTTTTGAAACTATCAGACCAGGGGTGAAAAAACAGACTGCTGCAACCTGATTGGCTGAACGCAATATGGAACATCCGGGACTAGCATTAGCTACTCCAGCATGGAGGTGGAAAATGGTGTTTCATAACGAAAGTACGCATATTTTTCTCCATTTTTTGTTTTTTCCAGCACCACCCCAACATCAACATATGTAAAAATGGAACTTTTCTATGTTTTGTAGTGAAAAAAAGATAGAACATAAGTGTTTCCAATGACATCATCAACCAATTAGTAGACAATTAGTAGGCAACGCCTCCTCATAATTGGTTAATATCGCAGTCTCCCGAGTGGCGCAGTGGTCTAAGGCACTGCATCGCAGTGCTAGCTGTGCCACTAGAGATCCTGGTTCGAATCCAGGCTCTGTCGTAGCCGGCCGTGACCGGGAGACCCATGGGGCGGCGCACAATTGGCCCAGCGTCGTCCAGGGTAGGGGAGGGAATGGCCGGCAGGGATGTAGCTCATTTGGTAGAGCATGGCGTTTGCAACGCCAGGGTTGTGGGTTCGATTCCCAAGGGGGGCCAGTATGAAAAATAAACTAACTAAGTCGCTCTGGATAAGAGCATCTGCTAAATGACGTAAATGTAATGTAAATTAGAAACACATATCTTCCTCTATTTTTTGTTTTACTACAAAACATAGAAAAGCGCCGTTTTCACAGATGTTGATGTTGGGGTGGTGCCGGAGATGATGAATATGATTCCCTTTAATCTAGCTTGTTGTCATGTGATGAATCTTACACCTTCATTTCTGCTCAATCTGTGTCTTGAACCCTGTAACGTCAATGAACGTTCACGATAAAACCCTGTTAATTGATTGGTTGAAACGACTTTAAAATCACAAACCGCAGACCACACACACGTTAACATCAACACACCGTTTCAAAATGGACGCCACACACCATAACACCCAGGCTACCGTCCCCAAATGGCACCTTATTCAATACAAAAGTCCACTGCTTTTGACCATTAGAACCCTATTGGCTCTGGTCAAAAGTTGTGCACTATACAGGGAATAGGGCCCCATTTAGGACCCAGCCATGACCCCCAGACCCCCAGAAACAGCAGCAGGCTCCAAGCAGGTCGGCCACCTCCCATCATGCACACAATGCTCCCATAACCACACTGTACTTACTCAAACTTCCTGAGGACGGGCTTGTCCATATTAACATTACAGTCCTCTGGGCTGGGGAGAGAACATGGGTTTATACCTCTACAGTACACATCAACCAACCACCAACACCTTAACGTTTCATTAACAAAATGGCTGCTAATCAAATCATACTGCAGTGTGGTAACTTGACAAGGAATGTCCACACACACGTTTCAATATGAATTTCCTTCGCTTCCAAACTAAGAAATAAAAAAGGTGTCCAGCCATGTAGGAGAGAGAGATACCAACTCAACACGAGGTAGTGGTAGGATACAGGAGAGAGATACCAACTCAACACGAGGTAGTGGTAGGATACAGGAGAGAGATACCAACTCAACATGAGATAGTGGTAGGATACAGGAGAGAGATACCAACTCAACACGAGGTAGTGGTAGGATACGGAGAGCCCGTAGGATACAGGAGAGAGATACCAACTCAACAGAGTTGGTAGGATACAGGAGAGAGATACCAACTCAACATGAGATAGTGGTAGATACAGGAGAGATACCAACTCAACATGAGATAGTGGTAGGATACAGGAGAGAGATACCAACTCAACATGAGATAGTGGTAGGATACAGGAGAGAGATACCAACTCAACATGAGGTAGTGGTAGGATACAGGAGAGAGATACCAACTCAACATGAGATAGTGGTAGGATACAGGAGAGAGGATACCAACTCAACACGTGGTAGGATACAGGAGAGAGATACCAACTCAACATTAGATAGTGGTAGGATACAGGAGAGAGATACCAACTCAACATGAGATAGTGGTAGGATACAGGAGAGAGATACCAACTCAACATGAGATAGTGGTAGGATACAGGAGAGAGATACCAACTCAACATGAGATAGTGGTAGGATACAGGAGAGAGATACCAACTCAACATGTAGGTAGTGGTAGGATCAGGAGAGAGGATACCAACTAACAAGAGTGGTAGGATACAGGAGGAGAGATACCAACTCAACATTTGTAGTGGTAGGATACAGGAGGAGAGATACCAACTCAACATAGATGTGGTAGGATACAGGAGAGAGATACCAACTCAACTGAGATAGTGGTAGGATACAGGAGAGGGGATACCAACTCAACATGAGATAGTGGTAGGATACAGGAGAGAGATACCAACTCAACATGAGATAGTGGTAGGATACAGGAGAGAGATACCAAAACTCAACATGAGGTAGGTGGGTAGGATACAGGAGAGAGATACCAACAATCAACACGTGGTAGGATACAGGAGAGAGAATACCAATCAACTTAGATAGTGGTAGGATACAGGAGAGAGAGATACCAACTCAACATTAGATAGTGGTAGGATACAGGAGAGAGATACCAACTCAACATGAGATAGTGGTAGGATACAGGAGAGAGATACCAACTCAACATGAGATAGTGGTAGGATACAGAGAGAGATACCAATCAAACATGAGATAGTGGTAGGATACAGGGAGAAAAGATACCAACTCAACATGAGTAGTGGTAGGATACAGGAGAGGGGATCCCAATCAACAGAGATAGTGGTAGGATACAGGAGAAGATACCAACTCAACACGAGATAGTGGTAGGATACAGGGAGAGATATACCAACTCAACATGATGGTAGGGATACAGGAGAGAGATACCAACTCAACAACGTAGTGTAGGATACAGGAGAGGAGATACCAACTCAACATGAGGTAGTGGTTAGGATACGGGAGAGAGATACCAACTCAACATGAGTAGTTGGTTAGGATACAGGAGAGAGATACCAAACTCAACATGAGGTAGGGTAGGATACAGGAGAGAGATACCAACTCAACACGTTGGGTAGGATACAGGAGAAGAATACCAACTCAACACGAGATAGTGGTAGGATACAGGAGAGAATCCCAAAACTCAAACTAGATAGTGGTAGGATACAGGAGAGAGAGATACCAATCAACAGAGTGTGGTTTAGATACAGGAGAGAGATACCAACTCAACATGAGGTAGTGGTAGGATACAGGAGAGAGATACCAACTCAACATGAGGTAGTGGTAGGATACAGGAGAGAGATACCAACTCAACATGAGGTAGTGGTAGGATACAGGAGAGAGATACCAACTCAACACGAGTAGTGTAGGATACAGGAGAGAGAGATACCAACTCAACAAGATAGTGGTAGGATACAGGAGAGAGATACCAACTCAACATTAGATAGTGGTAGGATACAGGAGAGAGATTACCAACTCAACAAGATAGTGGTAGGATACAGGAGAGCGATACCAACTCAACATGGTAGTGGTAGGATAACAGGAGAGAGATACCAACTCAACATGAGATAGTGGTAGGATACAGGAGAGAGATACCAACTCAACACGAGATAGTGGTAGGATACAGGAGAGAGATACCAACTCAACACGAGGTAGTGGTAGGATACAGGAGAGAGATACCAACTCAACACGTGATAGTGGTAGGATACAGGAGAGAGATACCAACTCAACATGAGATAGTGGTAGGATACAGGAGAGAGATACCAACTCAACAGAGATAGTGGTAGGATACAGGAGAGAATACCAATCAACATGAGAGTAGTGGTTAGGATACAGGAGAGGATGATACAACTCAAAAGAGATAGTGGTAGATAACAGGAAGTTTATCCAACTCAACATCGAATCGTAAATATGGTAGGATACAGGAGAGATTACCAACCAACAGGATAGTAGAGATCCTTTCTTATTACGTCGCCTTTTTACTCGTTTAACCCAAAACAAATGGTTTATAGTGTAGGATACAGTGAGATTACAATCCCTGGATATTTTTCAATTACCAACCAACATGAGATAGTGGTAGGGATACAGAGAGAGATAATAAGAATGTTAATCAGAGAAGAGATACCAACGTGCGCATACGGGAAGATGCCCTCTGAGATGTTTACAGGAGAGAGATACCAACTCATGAATTATGGTAGATTAGCCCACCCACGAGAGTGGTAGGCAGGAGAGAGAGTACCAATCACATGAGATAGTTGGTGGTACAGAAACACTAACATGGTAGGGGTAGGTACAGGGAGAGAGATACCAAACTCAACATGAATAGTGGTCATACGGAGAAGAGATACACCAACAGAGGTATGTGGAACAGGAGAGAGATACCAACTCAACATGAGATAGTGGTAGGATACAGGAGAGAGATACCAACTCTACACGTGGTAGGATACAGGAAAGAGATATACCAACTCAACAGGAGGTAGTGGTAGGATACAGGAGAGAGAGATACCAACTCAACACATGGTAGGATACTGGAGAGAGATATACCAACTCAACACGTGGTAGGATACAGGAGAGAGAGACCAACTCAACACGTGGTAGGATACAGGAGAGAGAGATACCAACTCAACACGTGGTAGGATACTGGAGAGAGATATACCAACTCAACACGTGGTAGGATACAGGAGAGAGTATACCAACTCAACACGTGGTAGGATACAGGAGAGAGAGATACCAACTCAACACGTGGTAGGATACAGGAGAGAGAGATACCAACTCAACACGTGGTAGGATACTGGAGAGAGATATACCAACTCAACACGTGGTAGTGTCACGTCGTACTACTCCGACTCTGGCTGATGACACCACAGGAGGGTAAAGGTCACGTCAATACCAATGTCTATAATAACGTGAACAGTAAAAACACTATAATGCAGCTAAGTACATATTAAGCAGGAAATACTTCTCTAGTGTCCACACTAGAACACGTAGCCACTAACAGTCAAATCCAGCACTTAGTTATGTTTAATATATGGTAAACAATGGTTGAACATCCAAATAGATGAGCATGGTAACCTGGTCTCCACATATAGACAAGAGAGAGTGAGCTGGCTGATAGATGAGATGATGAGCATGGTAACCTGGTCTCCATGGTAATTAAATCATCTGAACAGAATGTGATAGTCATAACATTGTGTCATCATTGCATTCCAAACTTCCACATCATCATCAGAAACAATTCCATGCCGCTATTGAAACCATTCATACTTTAAAAAAGGTGCAATATGCAACCATTTCCTGGTTGCAAAAATTCTAATAGTTCGCCTAATTTCAGTTTATGTGACAAAACAAGCAATGTATAGTGTAGAGAATCATTATACCATCTAAACCGCTGTGAAATATATTTTCAATAAACCAAAAATATTGTATTTTCAAATGTTTGAATCTGGTGTACAAACCCAAAAGAAAAAAACGCAAAAACAAAACTTAAGAACGGGAAGCAAAGAAATAGCGCACATAGAACAGATCTGCCGCTTCTTAGACTTGCTTTTAATGAGGATGACAGATCTATAACTCATATTGCTATTTGAATTTGGTCGGGTCGCCCAAAAAGTTACATATTGCAGCTTTAAAGGGAAGGGTAATAAAAGAAAAAGAGAGTTTAAACTTCTGGACAGAAACAGAGGCAGGCCAGGGAAAGAGAGGAGAGGGTTTAAACTTCTGGACAGAAACAGAGGCAGGCCAGGGAAAGAGAGGAGAGGGTTTAAACTTCTGGACAGAAACAGAGGCAGGCCAGGGAAAGAGAGGAGAGGGTTTAAACTTCTGGACAGAAACAGAGAGAGAGAAAATAGCTGAAAATTGGAGCAGCGTAGCAAAGCATTCTTCAATGTTGTTTCACCTGCTGCCAGAATCCGTCTCGCTCTGTGTATTAAACCGTTTGCCCTATATGGTTCTATCAACAGAATGTGGTGTTAATCATTTATTTTGTATGTTATACCATAATACAGCCTCTGAATGTGATGCTAGACACTGCGACAGAATATGGTCAACCCACTTTAGCTATACAGCTAATGTTCCAGTGACAGCCCTCTTACATAAGGCCTGAATTGAAGTCTCTAATTGGGGATTTGAATTGACGGGCCCCATCTGTCGGTTGTTGTCAGGAAGTCTGAACAGCGTGGTGCCTCCCTCATTCCCTCCCACCATCCTTCCCAGCTCATAATCTTCTTCAAACCCTCCACAGTCCCCCTGCCTGCGAAACCCTCTGCCTCTTCCTCTTCTACTACTCTGTCTCTCATTCCTTTAAATGACTAACTATCGTAATGATTTAAAATCACAACGGCGCCTCACAGAAAGTCACATTCTTTGGCCGTGCAGAGGGCTACTCACCAAACGGCATCGTGGCTGGCCTGCTCAGAGCTGTACAAGGAGAGGGAAAAGGGGGAGGAGGGAGAGAGGAGGGGGGTGAGGGAGGAGAGGGGAGGGGAGCAGCAGGAGAGATTGGATGGCAGCCAGATTGAAGGAGGAGGAGAGGAGGAGGGAGGATGGAGGGGAGAGGAGGAGAGGAAGGGAGGAGGAGGAGAGGAGCGAGGGAATGAGGAGGAGGAGAGGAGCGAGGGAATGGAGGAGGAATGAGGAGGAAGAGCAGGAAGGAAGGAGGAGACTAGGAGAGGAGAGGAGAGAGGGATGGGGAGGAAGTGGAGAGAGGGAGGGAAGAGGAGGAGAAGAGAGGAATTCTATTCTCGGAAAGCTTCCTTCGGGATCTTCTGATGGAGAGGAGAGGAGCAGAGGAAACATCAAGAAAAGACGGAAAGATAGAGAGGGGAGAGAGAAAGATAGAGAGGAGGAGAGGGGGGAGAGAGAGTCAGAGAGAGACAAAGCTGACATGAAGAGAGGAAAGTCAAGACTTCTAATTCAATACAAGATGATTTAGAGTCAATGTTACAGGACAAATAATGACCATTAGACATACTGAAACTATTTACATTATATCTAGCCGAAAAAAATGAGGTTTAAGACAAATTATGGTGTCAAATGAGTCTCTTAAATGGTCACCAAAAATGTTTTAATGTCAGTGAGCAATCACTGGTTGCCCATCCAAAACGGAAGATGATCAAAAGCTCAACGGTGGACATAAAAGCATCTCAATTAATATACTAGTCACCACACGACCAAACACTGGTGAAAGATCTCTCTAACAATGTGTGATGGCTATCCTTATCAGTGAAACACTTGAAGGTATATAATCTCCCCCCCTGCTTTCATCACAATGACAGTGATCCTCAGCAGGTATATAATCCCCCCTGCAGAGTGAAAGAAAAGCAGCCAACAAGTGCTCAGCATACGAGGGAACTCCTTCAAGACTGTTGGAAAAGCATTCCAGGTGAAGCTGGTTGAGAGAATGCCAAGAGAGTGCAACGCTGTCATCAAGGCAAAGGGTGGCTATCAATTTGTAAGTCGCTCTGGATAAGAGCGTCTGCTAAATGATGTAAATGTAAATATTTGAAGAATCTCAAATATAAAATATATTTTGATTTGTTTAACACTTTTTTGGTTACTACATGATTCCATATGTGTTATTTCATAGTTTTGATGTCTTCACTATTATTCTACAATGTAGAAAATAGTACAAATAAAGAAAAACCCTTGAATGAGTAGGTGTGTCCAAACTTTTGACTGGTACTGTATATAACCCCCCCCTGCTTTCATCATAATGACAGTGACCCTCAGCAGGTACATCCTCTCCCCTCCCTCACCCACACACTGATAAACAACTCTGTCTCAGTCCTCGTCTCTGTCCCGGTCCCCGAGAGGTACAGTAACAGTGCTTACCTGAAGGTGTTCCTCTCGGTCTTGTTCCCTTGTTGCTCCTGGACAGTCGGAGGCTGCTGTTGCTTCTCAGGGCCAGCCAAGTCAGTAGGAGACGGGCTGAGGACGGACCAACGGACGGGAGGGAAAAACACACACACACACAGAGTGAGAGAGTGAGGAGCAATGGCTGCCAAGGCAGTAGGAGCACACACACACTTCAGCGTCTCCAAACAACAGTGTTTCCTGTCAGTCCACTCCTCTGAGACAGGGCTCGAAAACAAGGGGGGTGCAGAGAGAGAAATAGTGTGTTCGTGTGTGTTTGTGTGTGCGAGTGTGTGTTTGTGTGTGCGTGTGTGTGTTTGTGTGTGCGTATGGTGTGTTTGTGTGTGGTATGGTGTGTGTTTGTGTGTGTGCGTGTGTGTGTTTGTGTGTGTGTGTGTGTGTTTGTGTGTGCGTATGCGTGTGTGTTTGTGTGTGCGTGTGTTTGTGTGTCGTGTGCGTGTTCGTTGAGACTTGTGCTTGTGTGCGACGGTAGTTCTGTGTGTGTTGTGGTGTGTTTGTTGGAGCATGTGGTTTAGCTAGGTAGCGACGGACTATATCTGTATGGAGACATTGGTGTAGCTGCTAGCGCGGACTGTATCTGTATGGGACTTGGCTTAGCTAGCTAGCGACTGGACTAGTACTAGTTGGGGACTTGGCTTAGCTAGCTAGCGACTGGACTAGTATCTGTCTGGAGACATTGGCTTAGCTAGCTAGCGACCGGACTAGTATCTGTTGGAGACATTGGCTTAGCTAGCTAGCGACGGACTAGTATCTGTTGGAGACATTGGCTTAGCTAGCTAGCGACTGGACTAGTATCTGTATGGAGACATTGGCATAGCTAGCTAGCGACTGGACTAAGTATCTGTCCGGACGAACATTGGGCTTAGCTAGCTAGCGACTGGACTAGTTATCTGTATAGGAGACATTGGCTTAGCTAGCTAGCTGACTGGAACTAGTAAATAACTGTATGGAGGACATTGGCTTAGCTAGCTAGCGACTGGACTAGTATCTGTATGAGAACATTGGGCTTAGCTAGCTAGCGACCGGACTAGTATCTGTATGTGGCAGCACAAATTGGCTTAGGTAGCTAGCGACCGGACTAGTATCTGTAATGGAGACATTGGCTTGCTACAGACTAGCGACTGGAACTAGGTATCTGTATGGAAGACATTGGCTTAGCTAGCCTATACGACTGGAAACTAGTATCTATATGGAGACATTGGCTTAGCGAGCCAGCCGAACGGGACTAGTATCTGGGAGGGTGGGGAGGTTGAACATTGGCTTAGCTAGCTAGCGACTGAGACTAGATATCTGTCTGGGAGGACATTGGCTTAGCTAGCTAGCGACTGGACTAGTATCTGTATGGAGACATTGGCTTAGCTAGCTAGCGACTGGACTAGTATCTGTATGGAGACATTGGCTTAGCTAGCTAGCGACCGGACTAGTATCTGTATGGAGACATTGGCTTAGCTAGCTAGCGACCGGACTAGTATCTGTCTGGAGACATTGGCTTAGCTAGCTAGCGACCGGACTAGTATCTGTATGGAGACATTGGCTTAGCTAGCTAGCGACTGGACTAGTATCTGTCTGGAGACATTGGCTTAGCTAGCTAGCGACTGGACTAGTATCTGTATGGAGACATTGGCTTAGCTAGCTAGCGACCGGACTAGTATCTGTATGGAGACATTGGCTTAGCTAGCTAGCGACTGGACTAGTATCTGTCTGGAGACATTGGCTTAGCTAGCTAGCGACTCGGACTAGTATCTGTATGGAGACATTGGCTTAGCTAGCTAGCGACTGGACTAGTATCTGTATGGAGACATTGGCTTAGCTAGCTAGCGACCGGACTAGTATCTGTCTGGAGACATTGGCTTAGCTAGCTAGCGACCGGACTAGTATCTGTATGGAGACATTGGCTTAGCTAGCTAGCGACTGGACTAGTATCTGTATGGAGACATTGGCTTAGCTAGCTAGCGACTGGACTAGTATCTGTATGGAGACATTGGCTTAGCTAGCTAGCGACTGGACTAGTATCTGTATGGAGACATTGGCTTAGCTAGCTAGCGACCTGGACTAGTATCTGTCTGGAGACATTGGCTTAGCTAGACTAGCGACTGGACTAGTATCTGTATGGAGACATTGGCTTAGCTAGCTAGCGACTGGACTGAACTAGTATCTGTCTGGAGACATTGGCTTAGCTAGCTAGCGACTGGACTGAACTAGTATCTGTCTGGAGACATTGGCTTAGCTAGCTAGCGACTGGACTAGTATCTGTATGGAGACATTGGCTTAGCTAGCTAGCGACTGAACTAGTATCTGTCTGGAGACATTGGCTTAGCTAGCTAGCGACTGGACTGGACTAGTATCTGTATGGAGACATTGGCTTAGCTAGCTAGCGACTGGACTGAACTAGTATCTGTATGGAGACATTGGCTTAGCTAGCTAGCACGACTGAGATCTGTTGAGACATTGCTTAGTAGCTGCGATGGATGTATCTGTTGGAGACATTGGCTTAGCTAGCGACTGGACTGGACTAGTATCTGTATGGAGACATTGGCTTAGCTAGCTAGCGACTGGACTGAACTAGTATCTGTATGGAGACATTGGCTTAGCTAGCTAGCGACTGGACTGGACTAGTATCTGTCTGGAGACATTGGCTTAGCTAGCTAGCGACTGACGACTAGTATCTGTCTGGAGACATTGGCTTAGCTAGCTAGCGACTGGACTGAGTATCTGTATGGAGACATTGGCTTAGCTAGCTAGCGACTGGACTGAACTAGTATCTGTCTGGAGACATTGGCTTAGCTAGCTAGCGACTGGACTAGTATCTGTCTGGAGACATTGGCTTAGCTAGCTAGCGACTGGACTGAACTAGTATCTGTCTGGAGACATTGGCTTAGCTAGCTAGCGACTGGACTGACTAGTATCTGTCTGGAGACATTGGCTTAGCTAGCGACTGGACTGGACTAGTATCTGTCTGGAGACATTGGCTTAGCTAGCTAGACTGGACTGAACTAGTATCTGTCTGTGAACCCCCTTCCTTCTGAACGGTGAGGGATGGAGACATTGGCTTAGCTAGCTAGCGACTGGACTGAACTAGTATCTGTCTGGAGACATTGGCTTAGCTAGCGACTGACTGACTAGTACTGGAGAACATGCTAGCTAGCTGATGACTGAATCTGTAACATGTGGACATTGGAGCTAGCTAGCGACTGGACTGACTAGTATCTGTTGGAGACATTGGCTTAGCTAGCTACGACTGACTAGTATCTGTTGGAGACTTGCTTACTAGCTAGCGACGGACTAGTATCTGTTCAGTGGAGACATTGGCTTAGCTAGCTAGCGACTGGACTGAACTAGTATCTGTCTGGAGACATTGGCTTAGCTAGCTAGCGACTGGACTATCTTGGACATGGCTTAGCTACTGTGGTATTCTCTGTCTGGAGACATTGGCTTAGCTAGCTAGCGACTGGACTGACTAGTATCTGTCTGGAGACATTGGCTTAGCTAGCTAGCGACTGGACTGAACTAGTATCTGTATGGAGACATTGGCTTAGCTAGCTAGCGACTGGACTAGTATCTGTTGGAGACATTGGCTTAGCTAGCTAGCGACTGGACGACTAGTATCTGTTGGAGACATTGGCTTAGCTAGCTAGCGACCGGAACTAGTATCTGTTGAGACTTGGCTGCTAGCTAGGACGGACTAGTATCGTTGGAGACATTGCTAGCTAGGCGACTGGACTGGACTAGACTATCTGTCTGGAGACATTGGCTTAGCTAGCTAGCGACGGACTAGTTCTGTATGGAGACATTGGCTTAGCTAGCTAGCGACTGGACTGAACTAGTATCTGTCTGGAGACATTGGCTTAGCTAGCTAGCGACTGGACTGACTAGTATCTATGAGACATTGGCTTAGCTAGCTAGCGACTGGACTGAACTAGTATCTGTATGGAGACATTGGCTTAGCTAGCTAGCGACTGGACTGAACTAGTATCTGTATGGAGACATTGGCTTAGCTAGCTAGCGACTGGACTGAACTAGTATCTGTCTGGACTTCTTCTAACGTGAGATGGAGACATTGGCTAGTAGCTAGCGACTGGACTGAACTAGTATCTGTTGGAGACATTGGCTTAGCTAGCTAGCGCTGACTGGAACTAGTATCTGTATGGAGACATTGGCTTAGCTGCTAGCGACTGGACTAGATCTGTATGGAGACATGGCTTAGCTAGCTAGCGACTGGACTAGTATCTGTATGGAGAAATTGGCTTAGCTAGCTAGCGACTGGACTAGTATCTGTATGGAGACATTGGCTTAGCTAGCTAGCGACTGGACTGAACTAGTATCTGTCTGGAGACATTGGCTTAGCTAGCTAGCGACTGGACTGAACTAGTATCTGTCTGGAGACATTGGCTTAGCTAGCTAGCGACTGGACTGAACTAAGATGCTTGCCTGACGGTAGATGAGGGACATTGGCTTAGCTAGCTAGCGACTGGACTGAACTAGTATCTGTCTGGAGACATTGGCTTAGCTAGCTAGCGACTGGACTGAACTAGTATCTTCCTTCTGAACGGTGAGGGATGGAGACATTGAGCTATGTTGTGCTGCTTTCCACAACTATGATGACGTTTCAGCTCCATTTCTGTGTCTAACTTTGTGTCTGGCCTCATGGACAGCTATACACTGTGAAGACTGTGTGGCACTATTCAAGTTATTTACAAAGCTACAACCAAACACCTACTACTGAGATCAGCAAACATATTATAACTGCTGACATTGAAAACGTCTCAAATAGAACCCTATTCTCTATATAGTACAGTACTTTTGACCAGAGCCCAAGGCACTACAGGGAATAGGGTGCTATTTGACCAGAGCACTATAGGGAATAGGGTGCTATTTGACCAGAGCACTACAGGGCACTATAGGGAATAGGGTGCTATTTGACCAGAGCACTACAGGGCACTATAGGGAATAGGGTGCTATTTGACCAGAGCACTATAGGGAATATGGTGCTATTTGACCAGAGCACTATAGGGAATAGGGTGCTATTTGAGACAGAACCATTGTTCTGGGTAGTTCTAGAATGTAGACTTAGGGAAGTTGTGCTGTAGTTGAACTGACAGAAGAACTATAGAAAGGCTATGATGACAATAGCAGTACAGGGAATAATGGTATGCTATTGATGACAGAAATTGGGAGCTAAGAAGTGGATATATGGGTATGCTGATGATGAAAATACAGTAGGGATCTAAGTATGCTATGATGAAAATAGCAGTCAGGGATATAATGGTATGCTATGATGAAAATAGCAGTCAGGGATATAATGGTATGCTATGATGAAAATAGCAGTCAGGGATATAATGGTATGCTATGATGAAAATAGCAGTTAGGGATATAATGGTATGCTATGATGAAAAACTAGCAGTCAGGGATATAATGGTATGCTATGATGAAAATAGCAGTCAGGGATATAATGGTATGCTATGATGAAAATAGCAGTCAGGGATATAATGGTATGCTATGATGAAAATAGCAGTCAGGGATATAATGGTATGCTATGATGAAAATAGCAGTCAGGGATATAATGGTATGCTATGATGAAAATAGCAGTCAGGGATATAATGGTATGCTATGATGAAAACAGCAGCTTGTTTGGGAGCAGTCCAGTCCACAGCAGGCAACAGTCTCTTCTATTTATTTTTAAATAGATATATATTCCAGTGATTTCTACTCAAAATCACTGATTAAATCGATCCAAGTCTGTTGGCATAAGCATTCCACCAGAATGCAACAAAGTACCACTAAAGTGGTTGTCTGTATTTCAAAACAACCTCTCTAGATGGTAATCCCCAGACAACATTATTGGAACCTGTCCTCTGCTGAATACCTGTTGTCCAGGCTGACATCACCAGACAACATTATTGGGACCTGTCCTCTGCTGAATACCTGTTGTCCAGGCTGACATCACCAGACAACATTATTGGGACCTGTCCTCTGCTGAATACCTGTTGTCCAGGCTGACGTCACCAGACAACATTATTGGAACCTGTCCAGTTGTAAATACCTCTTGTCCAGGCTGACATCATCTAAGAGAAAGGATGGACTAAGTGTTTTTCTCCAGACCTGCTCAGCTGTGTTAGAGCACAGAGCAGTGTTACGTCCCAAATGGCACCCTATTCCCTATGGGCCCTGGTCAAAAGTAGTGCACTACATAGGGGGATAGGGTGCCATTTGGGACGCGGACCAGGAGAGAGCAGGGTACAAGCCCTCTTCAGTGTGTTAAGACTAATCCTCACCTTTCACTGCCACTTGAAATAGTCAGACCGCTGTTCTCAGGAAGCTTTAATGGACTTTACCACAGTAGAGACATGTTACAAAGCCAGACCGCTGTTCTCAGGAAGCTTTAACCTCTTAAGGAATTGGACCGTTTTTTTTTCAATTTTCGCCTAAAATGACATACCCAAATCTAACTGCCTGTAGCTCAGGACCTGAAGCAAGGATATGCATATTCTTGATACCATATGAAAGGAAACATTTTGAAGTTTGTGGAAATTAATTAAATGAATTTAGGAGAATATAACACATTAGATCTGGTAAATGAATTTAGGAGAATATAACACATTAGATCTGGTAAATGAATTTAGGAGAATATAACACATTAGATCTGGTAAATGAATTTAGGAGAATATAACACATTAGATCTGGTAAATGAATTTAGGAGAATATAACACATTAGATCTGGTAAATGAATTTAGGAGAATATAACACATTAGATCTGGTAAAAGATCATGTTTTATATTGTTCCATCATCTTTGAAATGCAAGAGAAAGGCCACGATGGGGGCGGCAGGGAGCTTAGTGGTTAAGAGCGTTGTGCCAGTAACCGAAAGGTCGCTGGTTCTAATCCCCGAACCGACTAGGTGAAAAATCTGTCGATGTGCCCTTGAGCAAGGCACTTAACCCTAATTGCTCCTGTAAGTCGCTCTGGATAAGAGCGTCTGCTAAATGACTAAAATGTCAATGTAAATATAATATTGCATTTTAGGCACAATTTAGATGGCAGCAGTGTGTATGCAAAGTTTCAGATTGATCCAGTGAAGCATTGCAATACTGGACTATTTTGTATCAAGTCTGCCCAAATGTGCCGAATTGGTCAATTGATACATTTTCAAGTACATAACTATAGAGAACATACAAAAATGATATAGTAATACAGAATCTAAGTTTACACACTCCCAGGAATGTCATACATGATGGATAATTAGCTTATACACTAACTTTCACACATCTAGATGGCCGGGCGGGGTGGGTGTGGAGTCAGAGACAGCAGGGGTTCAAACTGTAGAACCCAGTTCCTACATTTGAATATAAAAATTGATTTGATCAAACAAAACTATGCTACATTTTATCTCTGGGACCCTTAGGATGACAAATCAGAGCAAGATTACTGAATGTAAGTACATTATTTACCTTCAGAGGTGAATGTATCATCAAACTAGTTGCCGTGATACGTTTTTTGTTGTTGTGCACTCTCCTCAAACAATAGCATGATATTTTTTTCACTATAATAGCTACTGTAAATTGGAGAGTGCAGTTAGATTAACAATAATGTAAGCTTTCTGCCCATATAAGAAATGTCCATGTCCTGGAAAGTTTGCTGTTACTTACAACAGTCATGCTAATCACATCAGCGAACGTTAGCTCAAACGTCCCTTATGCGGGACACCGATCCCGGGGCGGCAGGTAGCTTAGTGGTTAAGAGCGTTGTGCCAGTAACCGAAAGGTCGCTGGTTCTAATCCCCGAGCCGACTAGGTGAAAAATCTGTCGATGTGCCCTTGAGCAAGGCACTTAACCCTAATTGCTCCTGTAAGTCGCTCTGGATATGAGCGTCTGCTAAATGACTAAAATGTAAATGTAAAATGTAGAGGTTAATGGACTTTACCACAGTAGAGAGACATGTTACAGAGCCAGTAGAGACATGTTACAGAGCCAGTAGAGAGACATGTTACAGAGCCAGTAGAGAGACATGTTACAGAGCCAGTAGAGAGACATGTTACAGAGCCAGTAGAGAGACATGTTACAGAGCCAGTAGAGAGACATGTTACAGAGCCAGTAGAGAGACATGTTACAGAGCCAGTAGAGAGACATGTTACAGAGCCAGTAGAGAGACATGTTACAGAGCCAGTAGAGACATGTTACAGAGCCAGTAGAGAGACATGTTACAGAGCCAGTAGAGACATGTTACAGAGCCAGTAGAGACATGTTACAGAGCCAGTAGAGACATGTTACAGAGCCAGTAGAGAGACATGTTACAGAGCCAGTAGAGAGACATGTTACAGAGCCAGTAGAGAGACATGTTACAGAGCCAGTAGAGAGACATGTTACAGAGACATGTTACAGAGCCAGTAGAGAGACATGTTACAGAGCCAGTAGAGAGACATGTTACAGAGACATGTTACAGAGCCAGTAGAGAGACATGTTACAGAGCCAGTAGCGATGATGCATTGCCAATGCAGAGAAGAAAACAGTAGCAACTTGATGTGGCCATCCTGTATCATTGAGTTGGAGCCTAATGGTAGGTCAGTGTGATGCTAACCTGATGTGGCCATCCTGTATCATTGAGTTGGAGCCTAATGGTAGGTCAGTGGGATGCTAACCTGATGTGGCCATCCTGTATCATTGAGTTGGAGCCTAATGGTAGGTCAGTGGGATGCTAACCTGATGTGGCCATCCTGTATCATTGAGTTGGAGCCTAATGGTGGGTCAGTGGGATGATGTGGCCATCCTGTATCATTGAGTTGGAGCCTAATGGTAGGTCAGTGGGATGATGTGGCCATCCTGTATCATTGAGTTGGAGCCCTAATGGTAGGTCCAGTGGGATGCTAACCTGATGTGGGCCATCCTGTATCATTGAGTTGGAGCCTAATGGTAGGTCAGTGGGATGATGTGGCCATCCTGTACCATTGAGTTGGAGCCTAATGGTAGGTCAGTGGGATGCTAACCTGATGTGGCCATCCTGTATCATTGAGTTGGAGCCTAATGGTAGGTCAGTGGGATGATGTGGCCATCCTGTATCATTGAGTTGGAGCCTAATGGTGGGTCAGTGGGATGATGTGGCCATCCTGTATCATTGAGTTGGAGCCTAATGGTAGGTCAGTGGGATGATGTGGCCATCCTGTATCATTGAGTTGGAGCCTAATGGTAGGTCAGTGGGATGCTAACCTGATGTGGCCATCCTGTATCATTGAGTTGGAGCCTAATGGTAGGTCAGTGGGATGATGTGGCCATCCTGTATCATTGAGTTGGAGCCTAATGGTAGGTCAGTGGGGATGATGTGGCCATCCTGTATCATTGAGTTGGAGCCTAATGGTGGGTCAGTGGGTTTGATGTGGCCATCCTGTATCTTTTGAGTTGGAGCCTAATGGTAGGTCAGTGGGGATGATGTGGCCATCCTGTATCATTGAGTTGGAGCCTAATGGTAGTCAGTGGGGAATGTAACCTGATGTGGCCATCCTGTATCATTGAGTTGGAGCCTAATGGTAGGTCAGTGGGATGATGTGGGCCCATCCTTTTATCATTGAGTTGGAGCCTAATGGCTAGGTCAGTGGGATGATGTTCCCATCCTGTATCATGAGTTGGAGCCTAATGGTAGGTCAGTGGGATGTTTTGGGGCCATCCTGGTATCATTGGTTGGAGCCTAATGGTGGGTCAGGGGGAATGATGGGGCCATCCTGTATCATTGGGGTTGGAGCCTAATGGTAGGCAGTGGGATGATGTGGCCATCCTTTATCATTGAGTTGGAGCCTAATGGTAGGTCAGTGGGATCTAACTGAATGTGGCCATCCTGTTCATTGATTTGGAGCCAAATGGTAGGTTCAGTGGGATGATGTGGCCTCCTGTTCATTGATTTGGGCCTAAGGGTTTGGGTTTCAGTGATGCAAACTTGATGGGGCCATCGGTTTTACCATTGAGTTGGAGCCTAATGGTAGGTCAGTGGATGATGTGGCATCCTTATCATTGGTTGGAGCCTAATGGTAGGTCAGTGGGATGCTAACTGATGTGGCCATCCTGTACCATTGAGTTGGAGCCTAATGGTAGGTCAGTGGGATGATGTGGCCATCCTGTATCATTGAGTTGGAGCCTAATGGTAGGTCAGTGGGATGCTAACCTGATGTGGCCATCCTGTACCATTGAGTTTGGAGCCTAATGGTAGGTCAGTGGGATGATGTGGCCATCCTGTTCATTGAGTTGGAGCCTAATGGTAGGTCAGTGGGATGCTAACCTGATGTGGCCATCCTGTACCATTGAGTTGGAGCCTAATGGTAGGTCAGTGGGATGATGTGGCCATCCTGTATCATTGAGTTGGAGCCTAATGGTAGGTCAGTGTGATGCTAACCTGATGTGGCCATCCTGTATCATTGAGTTGGAGCCTAATGGTAGGTCAGTGGGATGATGTGGCCATCCTGTATCATTGAGTTGAGCCTAATGGTAGGTCGTGTGATGCTAACCTGATGTGGCCATCCTGTATCATTGAGTTGGAGCCTAATGGTAGGTCAGTGGGATGATGTGGCCATCCTGTATCATTGAGTTGGAGCCTAATGGTAGGTCAGTCGGGATGATGTGGCCTCCTGTACCATTGAGTTGGAGCTAATGGTAGGTCAGTGGATGATTGGCCATCCTGTATACATTGAGTTGGAGCCTAATGGTAGGTCAGTGTGATGCTAACGATGTGGCCATCCTGTATCATTGAGTTGGAGCCTAATGGTAGGTCAGTGGGATGATGTGGCCATCCTGTATCATTGAGTTTGGAGCCAAAGGGGAAGGTCAGTGGGATGATGTGGCCATCCTGTACCATTGAGTTGGAGCCTAATGGGTAGGTCAGTGGGATGATGTGGCCATCCTGTATCATTGAGTTGGAGCCTAATGAGTAGGTCAGTGGATGATGTGGCCATCCTGTATCATTGAGTGGGCCTAATGGTAGGTCAGTGGGATGATGTGGCCATCCTGTATCATTGAGTTGGAGCCTAATTGTAGGTCAGTGGGATATGTGGCCATCCTGTATCATTGAGTTGGAGCCTAATGGTAGGTCAGTGGGATGATGTGGCCATCCTGTATCATTGAGTTGGAGCCTAATGGTAGGTCAGTGGGATGATGTGGCCATCCTGTATCATTGAGTTGGAGCCTAATGGTAGGTCAGTGGGATGATGTGGCCATCCTGTATCATTGAGTTGGAGCCTAATGGTAGGTCAGTGGGATGATGTGGCCACTGTATCATTGAGTTGGAGCCTAATGGTAAGGTCGTGGGATGATGTGGCCATCCTGATCATTGATTGGAGCCTAATGGTAGGTCAGTGGGATGATGTGGCCATCCGTATCATTGAGTTGGAGCTAATGGTAGGTCAGTGGGATGATGTGGCCATCCTGTATCATTGAGTGGAGCCTAATGTAGGTCATGTGGGATGAGTTGGCCATCTGTATCATTGAGTGGAGCCTAATGGTAGGTCAGTGGGATGATGTGGCCATCCTGTATCATTGAGTTGGAGCCTAATGGTGGGTCAGTTGGGATGATGTGGCCATCCTGTATCATTGAGTGTGGAGCCTAATGGTGGGTCAGTGGGATGATGTGGCCATCCTGTATCATTGAGTTGGAGCCTAATGGTAGGTCAGTGGGATGATGTGGCCATCCTGTACCATTGAGTTGGAGCCTAATGGTAGGTCAGTGGGATGATGTGGCCATCCTGTACCATTGAGTTGGAGCCTAATGGTAGGTCAGTGGGATGATGTGGCCATCCTGTATCATTGAGTTGGAGCCTAATGGTAGGTCAGTGGGATGATGTGGCCATCCTTATCATTGAGTTGGAGCCTAATGGTAGGTCAGTGGGATGATGTCGGCCATCCGGCTACCATTGAGTTGGAGCCTATGGTTAGGTCAGTGGGATGATGTGGGCCATCCTGCTATCATTGAGTTGGAGCCGAATGGTAGGCAGTGGGATGATGTGGCCATCCTGAGCATTGAGTTGCGCCGAATGGGGGTCAGTGGGATGATGTGGCCATCCTTGTATCATTGAGTTGGAGCCTAATGTAGTCAGGGGGATGATGTGGCATCCGTATCATTGAGTTGGAGCCTAATGGTAGGTCAGTAGGATGCTAAAGCCTCATGTTAAAGTAATAGACAGAATTAGGGAGGGAAAGTTTAAACAAGAGAGTGGCTATTATATATCACAACATCACAACACAGCGAGAGAGAGACAGAGATCCAGACACATATATCCAGAGAGAGATCCAGACAGAGAGAGAGATGTATAGTACAGTGCATACGAAAGTATTCACCCCCCTTAGCATTTTTCCTATTTTGTTGCCTTACAACCTGGAATTCAAATGGATTTTTGGGGGGTTTGTATCATTTGATTTACACAACATGCCTACCACTTTGAAGATGCAAAATATTTTTTATTGTGAAACAAACAAGAAATAAGACATAAGAACAGAAAACTTGAGCGTGCGTAACTATTCACCCCCCCAAAGTCAATACTTTGTAGAGCCACCTTTTGCAGCAATTACAGCTGCAAGTCTCTTGGGGTATGTCTCTATAAGCTTGGCACATCTAGCCACTGGGATTTTTGCCCATTCTTCAAGGCAAAACTGCTCCAGCTCCTTCAAGTTGGATGGGTTCCGCTGGTGTACAGCAATCTTTAAGTCATACCACAGATTCTCAATTGGATTGAGGTCTGGGCTTTGACTAGGCCATTCCAAGACATTTCAATTTTTTAATAATGGATTTAATGGTGCTTTTTTAAAAACCCAACCCTGATCTGTACTTCTCCACAACTATGTCCTTGACCTGTTTGGAGAGCTCCTTGGTCTTCATGGTGCCGCTTGCTTGGTGGTGCCCCTTGCTTAGTGGTGTTGCAGACTCTGGGGCCTTTCAGAACAGGTGTATATATACTGAGATCATGTGACAGATCATGTGACACTTAGATTGCACACAGGTGCTTTAACTAATTATGTGACTTCTGAAGGTAATTGGTTGCACCAGATCATATTTAGGGGCTTCATAGCAAAGGGGGTGAATACATATGCACGCACCACTTTTCCGTTATTTATTTTTTAGAATTTGTTGAAACAAGTTATTTTTTTCATTTCACTTCACCAATTTGGACTATTTTGTGTATGTCCATTACATGAAATCCAAATAAAAATCAATTTAAATTACAGGTTGATATGCAACAAAATAGGAAAAAACGCCAAGGGGGATGAATACTTTTGCAAGGCCCTGTATATAGCCTGTACAAAGCCATAATATGACATCTGAAAATGTCTCTGTTCCTTTGGAACTTTTGTGAGTCTAATGTTTACTGTTCATTTTTTATTATTTATTTCATTTGCTTTGGCAATGTAAACATATGTTCCCATGCCAATAAAGCCCTTTGAATTGAATTGAGAGCGATCCAGAGAGACAGATCCAGAGAGAGAGTGAGATAGAGAGAGATCCAGAAAGAGAGAGAGAGAAATCCAGAGCGAGAGAGCGAGAGATCCAGAGAGAGCGAGAGATCCAGAGAGAGCGAGAGATCCAGAGAGAGCAAGAGAGAGAGAGATCCAGAGAGAGCAAGAGAGAGAGAGATCCAGAGAGATCCAGAGAGAGATCCAGAGAGATCCAAAGAGAGATCCAGAGAGATCCAAAGAGAGATCCAGAGAGATCCAGAGAGTGAAAGAGAGATCCAGAGAGAGCGAGAGAGAGATCCAGAGAGAGCAAGAGAGAGAGATCCAGAGAGAGAGATCCAGAGAGAGCAAGAGAGAGAGATCCAGAGAGAGCAAGAGAGATAGATCCAGAGAGAGCAAGAGAGAGAGAGATCCAGAGAGAGCAAGAGAGAGAGATCCAGAGAGAGCAAGAGAGAGCAAGAGAGAGCAAGAGAGAGAGATCCAGAGAGAGCAAGAGAGAGAGATCCAGAGAGAGCAAGAGAGATAGATCCAGAGAGAGCAAGAGAGAGAGATCCAGAGAGAGCAAGAGAGAGAGAGATCCAGAGAGAGCCAGAGAGAGAGAGAGATCCAGAGAGAGCGAGAGAGAGATCCAGAGAGAGCGAGAGAGAGATCCAGAGAAGTGATGGAGGTGTAGTCAGACCTGCTTGCGGCTGGAGAGGCAGAAGAAGCAGGTTCCTCAGAGATGGAACCAGCCTTGTTAAAGAGCCGTGACCTCCTACTGATCCCCAGGGCGGACATGTGGTGACTGAGGAATGATCGCCCCCTAGTGGCACAGTCAGGACAGGACAGGACCAGACCAGGGAGAGAGAGGAGAGGGTTTCATGACGGCTGCTTATCAGATGGCACCCTATTTGTTATATAGTGCACTACTTTTGACCAGGGCCCAGGGCACTAAATAGGGAATAGGGTGCCATTTATTTCAGACAACCGAGAAGAGGGTTAACACCAAATTATAAACCAAGGAGGCAGACAGTCAGCAGGCTAGAGGACAGACAGAGACAGACAGCAGGCTAGAGGACAGACAGAGACAGACAGCAGGCTAGAGGACAGACAGACAGCAGGCTAGAGGACAGACAGAGACAGACAGCAGGCTAGTGGACAGACAGAGACAGACAGCAGGCTAGTGGACAGACAGAGACAGACAGCAGGCTAGAGGACAGACAGAGACAGACAGCAGGCTAGAGGACAGACAGACAGCAGGCTAGAGGACAGACAGAGACAGACAGCAGGCTAGAGGACAGACAGAGACAGTCAGCAGGCTAGAGGACAGACAGAGACAGACAGCAGGCTAGAGGACAGACAGAGACAGACAGCAGGCTAGAGGACAGACAGACAGCAGGCTAGAGGACAGACAGAGACAGACAGCAGGCTAGAGGACAGACAGAGACAGACAGCAGGCTAGAGGACAGACAGAGACAGACAGCAGGCTAGTGGACAGACAGAGACAGACAGCAGGCTAGAGGACAGACAGAGACAGACAGCAGGCTAGAGGACAGACAGAGACAGACAGCAGGCTAGAGGACAGACAGAGACAGACAGCAGGCTAGAGGACAGACAGAGACAGACAGCAGGCTAGAGGACAGACAGAGACAGACAGCAGGCTAGAGGACAGACAGACATCAGGCTAGAGGACAGACAGAGACAGACAGCAGGCTAGTGGACAGACAGAGACAGACAGCAGGCTAGAGGACAGACAGAGACAGACAGCAGGCTAGAGGACAGAGACAGAGACAGACAGCAGGCTAGTGGACAGACAGAGACAGACAGCAGGCTAGAGGACAGACAGACAGCAGGCTAGAGGACAGACAGAGACAGACAGCAGGCTAGAGGACAGAGACAGAGACAGACAGCAGGCTAGTGGACAGACAGAGACAGACAGCAGGCTAGTGGACAGACAGAGACAGACAGCAGGCTAGAGGACAGACAGACAGCAGGCTAGAGGACAGACAGAGACAGACAGCAGGCTAGAGGACAGACAGAGACAGACAGCAGGCTAGAGGACAGACAGAGACAGACAGCAGGCTAGAGGACAGACAGACAGCAGGCTAGAGGACAGACAGAGACAGACAGCAGGCTAGAGGACAGACAGACAGCAGGCTAGAGGACAGAGACAGACAGACAGCAGGCTAGAGGACAGAGACAGACAGACAGCAGGCTAGAGGACAGACAGACAGACAGCAGGCTAGAGGACAGACAGACAGACAGACAGCAGGCTAGAGGACAGAGAGACAGACAGACAGACAGCAGGCTAGAGGACAGAGAGACAGACAGACAGACAGCAGGCTAGAGGACAGAGACAGACAGACAGACAGAGACAGACAGACAGCAGGCTAGAGGACAGAGACAGACAGACAGACAGACAGACAGCAGGCTAGAGGACAGAGACAGACAGACAGACAGACAGCAGGCTAGAGGACAGACAGACAGACAGACAGCAGGCTAGAGGACAGACAGACAGACAGACACAGACAGACACAGACAGACAGACAGACAGACAGACAGACAGACAGAGAATAGCAGCAACCCTCAAACCCCCAACCCAGAAACAGAACATAGATAGACCATGCACAATGGAGAAGCTAAAAGAGAGAACTATTTAGAAAAAGACAACTTCTTGATTACACTCCTGATTCCAAAGAGTTTATTGCTTAAGTATGGAAATGTACAGAGTTGGACAGTGAAGAACACGTTCTCTAATTTCACCGAACAAACATCAGCTGAATAAAGCAGTTCATTTATCTGCACATAACAGTGCATGAAGCACATTCATCCAATCAGCCCACTACAGCAACAACACAGGCATACATAAAGTCCAAGTGAAGGCATGCAGGTCCACCTATCAACATGCTGGGGCACGGCCTGCAGTTTATCAACCATCATCTCTAAGGACGATTAGCTGGGTAACTAAATGTGACAATTCACACGGTTTCGCTGCACACACACACACACACACACACACACACACACACACACACACACACACACACACACACGGGGGGACTAGCTGATTACAGTACATCTAGCTGGGTCCACATTGTGTCTGTCAGGAGCCTCCTGTCCCCCTGTGCTGTGGTAATCAGAACCACAGAGTGACTGGAGCGGACTGAGGAGGAGGAAGACTGTCTTTACTGTGGTAATCAGAACCACAGAGTGACTGGAGCAGACTGAGGAGGAGGAAGACTGTCTTTACTGTGGTAGTCAGAACCACAGAGTGACTGGAGCGGACTGAGGAGGAGGAAGACTGTCTTTACTGTGGTAATCAGAACCACAGAGTGACTGGAGCGGACTGAGGAGGAGGAAGACTGTCTTTACTGTGGTAGTCAGAACCACAGAGTGACTGGAGCGGACTGAGGAGGAGGAAGACTGTCTTTACTGTGGTAATCAGAACCACAGAGTGACTGGAGCGGACTGATGAGGAGGAAGACTGTCTTTACTGTGGTAGTCAGAACCACAGGGTGACTGGAGCGGACTGAGGAGGAGGAAGACTGTCTTTACTGTGGTAATCAGAACCACAGAGTGACTGGAGCGGACTGAGGAGGAGGAAGACTGTCTTTACTGTGGTAGTCAGAACCACAGAGTGACTGGAGCGGACTGAGGAGGAGGAAGACTGTCTTTACTGTGGTAATCAGAACCACAGGGTGACTGGAGCGGACTGAGGAGGAGGAAGACTGTCTTTACTGTGGTAATCAGAACCACAGAGTGACTGGAGCGGACTGAGGAGGAGGAAGACTGTCTTTACTGTGGTAATCAGAACCACAGAGTGACTGGAGCGGACTGAGGAGGAGGAAGACTGTCTTTACTGTGGTAGTCAGAACCACAGAGTGACTGGAGCGGACTGAGGAGGAGGAAGACTGTCTTTACTGTGGTAATCAGAACCACAGGGTGACTGGAGCGGACTGAGGAGGAGGAAGACTGTCTTTACTGTGGTAATCAGAACCACAGGGTGACTGGAGCGGACTGAGGAGGAGGAAGACTGTCTTTACTGTGGTAATCAGAACCACAGAGTGACTGGAGCGGACTGAGGAGGAGGAAGACTGTCTTTACTGTGGTAATCAGAACCACAGAGTGACTGGAGCGGACTGAGGAGGAGGAAGACTGTCTTTACTGTGGTAATCAGAACCACAGGGTGACTGGAGCGGACTGAGGAGGAGGAAGACTGTCTTTACTGTGGTAGTCAGAACCACAGAGTGACTGGAGCGGACTGAGGAGGAGGAAGACTGTCTTTACTGTGGTAGTCAGAACCACAGAGTGACTGGAGCGGACTGAGGAGGAGGAAGACTGTCTTTACTGTGGTAGTCAGAACCAGAGAGTGACTGGAGCGGACTGAGGAGGAGGAAGACTGTCTTTACTGTGGTAATCAGAACCACAGAGTGACTGGAGCGGACTGAGGAGGAGGAAGACTGTCTTTACTGTGGTAGTCAGAACCACAGAGTGACTGGAGCGGACTGAGGAGGAGGAAGACTGTCTTTACTGTGGTAGTCAGAACCACAGAGTGACTGGAGCGGACTGAGGAGGAGGAAGACTGTCTTTACTGTGGTAGTCAGAACCACAGAGTGACTGGAGCGGACTGAGGAGGAGGAAGACTGTCTTTACTGTGGTAATCAGAACCACAGAGTGACTGGAGCGGACTGAGGAGGAGGAAGACTGTCTTTACTGTGGTAGTCAGAACCACAGAGTGACTGGAGCGGACTGAGGAGGAGGAAGACTGTCTTTACTGTGGTAGTCAGAACCACAGAGTGACTGGAGCGGACTGAGGAGGAGGAAGACTGTCTTTACTGTGGTAGTCAGAACCACAGAGTGACTGGAGCGGACTGAGGAGGAGGAAGACTGTCTTTACTGTGGTAGTCAGAACCACAGGGTGACTGGAGCGGACTGAGGAGGAGGAAGACTGTCTTTACTGTGGTAGTCAGAACCACAGAGTGACTGGAGCGGACTGAGGAGGAGGAAGACTGTCTTTACTGTGGTAGTCAGAACCACAGGGTGACTGGAGCGGACTGAGGAGGAGAAAGACTGTCTTTACTGTGGTAATCAGAACCACAGAGTGACTGGAGCGGACTGAGGAGGAGGAAGACTGTCTTACTGTGGTAGTCAGAACCACAGGGTGACTGGAGCGGACTGAGGAGGAGGAAGACTGTCTTTACTGTGGTAATCAGAACCACAGAGTGACTGGAGCGGACTGAGGAGGAGGAAGACTGTCTTTACTGTGGTAGTCAGAACCACAGAGTGACTGGAGCGGACTGAGGAGGAGGAAGACTGTCTTTACTGTGGTAATCAGAACCACAGAGTGACTGGAGCGGACTGAGGAGGAGGAAGACTGTCTTTACTGTGGTAGTCAGAACCACAGAGTGACTGGAGCGGACTGGAGGAGGAAGACTGTCTTACTGTGGTAGTCAGAACCACAGAGTGACTGGAGCGGACTGAGGAGGAGGAAGACTGTCTTTACTGTGGTAGTCAGAACCACAGGGTAGGTAACACTGGTGAGAGACAATCAGCTGCCTTTGGCCTGTTGCTCCATAACTATACTGCCTCCTAGAGGAAGGACAGCCACACTGCCATCTAAAAACACATGGAGCACATGCAAATAAACAGGATATTTCAGGATATTTTCTGAAATCTAAATTACACTGGATTGCAATTGGCTTGTAGGTGGACTGGCTAGAGGCATTAGCAGTGAACTATGTCAAGCCCATGCACAGGCAGAAACACACGCTGGCACACAGAGACGCACACAGAGACGCACACAGAGACACACACAGAGACGCACACAGAGACGCACACAGAGACACACACAAGGAGACACACACAGAGACACACACAAGGAGACACACAAAAACACAGGTCTGTTGGCCTGTATTCCACAATACTTACAGGTTGGAGGTTGTCTTGGGCTCCTGTTCGGTGGGAGAGGGAGACGGGGAGGCTGCAGTACCGTTGGTCG